>JADRCD010215132.1:31156-43560 GCA_019843815.1 Montemys delectorum
TTGTGAGCCACCATGTGGTTGCTGGGATTTGAACTCACAGCCTTCGGAAGAGCAGTCGGTGCTCTAACCCACTGAGCCATCTCACCAGCCCCATTCGTTGTCTTCTTTACCTGTCTTCTTGCTGGGACAAAATTAAGGAAGGAAGGGTTTATTTTTGGCTCACAGTTTGCAGCTGCTGGAGCTTGAGGGAGCTGGTCACCTGGCACCCACAGTCAGCTAGCATCCAATGATAAATGTTGGAGGCTCAGCTAGACTTCTCATTCAGCGGGGACCCTAGCTTAGGGAATGGTGCTGCCCAATTAGGTTGGGTCTTTCCACTTCTATTAAGTGTGATTTGAGATAATGTTATGTTGATAATATTAACCATTACACTTACTAAAAGGCTATGGGCGTTTTACCCTTTAATAACACATAGAAAAAAAAAAAAACAGTAACATTCTACTGTCTTAAAAACCCCCGTTGACTATGGCAAACAGGAGTTGGCTCCTCTCCCATAACCTACATTGGTCTCTAACGTTCACAGATCTGAGCAAGTGGCTACCAAATGCCTGGCGCTCTTTTGCTAGTCCTGAAGTTTGGATAGGCTTTTCCATTCCACCATCAGCCTGTCCTGGCAGTTATTGTTTTGAATGCTTTTCATTATCAAAGGGAAATTAAACATGTAGACTTTCTTCCCTAAAGTGCCTAATGCCCCGATCATCTCGGTCCTATCGCACTAAATGGAGACCTTTTAAAAAGTCTCAATGCCACATTGGTCTCTGTCATCCTCCTGTCCCTTGCCACTGTGGCTAGGCTTTATAGAGGCAGGTTCATATCTGCAGCTCATTGAGGTTTCATTACAGTGTTCCTTCCACTTCATGAGCTTCTGTAAGTCCTCACCATTCAAAGCAATCTTTCACGAGCTCGCACATGTAAAGGTTGTATAGGCAAATTATCAAGGTTGGTAGTGTACTGCTCTCTCTCTCTGCCCCTCATTATCCTCCCAAAGTCAGGATTTCTCAGTGTTAGCACCAGTAACATTTGAGGGAAGATAGCACTCACTGTACAGGATTTTTCCGATGAGCTGTAGAGTATATAGCAGCGTTTCTGGCTTCTACACACTAAGTGCAAGTAAGTGAATCCTTATCCCAACCCAAATGTAACTGTAGAAGTCATCCCAGGACATTGGTAAATTCTCTAAAGCAAAGCCCCTGGGAGGGAAACGCAAGCCCGGTTTAAGAGCCTCCTCGTCCTCATCACAGCCTCGACTGTGTTTCACCTCAGGTTTCTTCATATGAGCCATGTTTTAGGATGACCGTTGGTCCTAGCTGGCCTGATACTAAGGAATTGTCCAGACAATAGAACTTTTGGTGCAAAATTAGACAAAGTTCTGGGAAATCCAGGACAAGCTAGCTGATATGGTGGGTGATATAGCATTAAATTCCTATAATTGACTCATATATTTCCAATATTACCCAGACAGGTTATTGTATTGTAAATGATGAGATGCCTCACAATATTTCTAGATATTTCTAGGTCATGGGACAAAGTCTGAGCCCCGTCTGAATATATATTTTTTTTCTCATGGATATTTCTTCTTCCTAACTCGCTTATGTCAACTTGACACCATCTACAGTCATCTGAGAGGAAGGAGCCTCAATTGAGAAAATACCTCTCTAAGACTGAGATACATACAACCTTGTACGGCATTTTTGTAATTAGTGATTGATGCGGAAGGGCCCTGTGCATTGTGGGTAGTGCCACCCCTGGGCTAGTGATCCTGGGTTCTATAAGACAGCAGGCCAAGCAAGCCCTGGGAGACAAATCAGTAAGAAGCACCTTCCATAGCCCTTACACCAGCTCCTGTCTCCAGACTCCTGCCCTGTTTGGGTTCCTGTCCTGACTTCCTTCAATGATGAACAGTGATATGGAAGTATAAGCCAAGTAAACCCCTTCCTCCTCAAGTTACTTTGGCCAGGGTGTTTCATCTTAGCAATAGAAGCCCCACGCAAGATGTTAACTGAGAACTAAAAAGTTAATATTTGAAAACTGAAATTAAGGATTTTGAAGGAATCTATTAATACACTGATAAATTTTTCATTTCCCCTCATCACCCCCAACTGGACTCATTTAATTCTATTGAACAGCAGACTCGGGGTGTGTGTGTGTGTGTGTGTGTGTGTGTGTGTGTACTTTCAGCTCAGGAAAATCTTCCGTTGTTTATCTAATTCTTGTTTTCCCTCCCTCGTCTTTTGGAATTCGCTCAGTCCAGGTCTTCCTGAGTATTTCCCATTCTGCACCCTAAGTTATCGTTTTGGTTCTGGTACCAAAAAGGCTTTCTCAGTCTTCCAAGTTCTTATTTATTCTTCAGCCAACTCCTCCGTATGAATCTACAGGTAAGCACCTACAAACTATTGTTCTCTTCTGGTTTGTGAAGCTGCAGGTTTCTCTTGCAAGGCTCCTCAGCCTGGGCTCCTTACAGCAGGGGCTCCCCTCTCCTGCCTTGGTATCCCGGAGTCACGAGGACAAAATCTGTACCTTACAAATCCTATCTTTCCTCATAATTAGCATCGTGATTTGTAGACATTAGTTGCTCAACAAACATATATTTGCCTTTACAGAAGGCATTTTACCATGGAAAGGCAGCCCATGAGTTTGAGGACATTCATTATGGTTTCAGTGTGTTAAGCAGAATATAATCTGTCTTTGACGTGCACAAGGGAAATAATGGGTCCCATTGACAAAAGTCGGAAGCACATATGTTTTTGAGTTCTCCTTCATTATATTTCAATCAACAACTGTGTGTTTAGCAACTTTTCATGTTAACTATAGTTTGTATTTGACTTTTATCCCTGACTTAATTATTTTTGTATCCAAGTAGACCAAACTTTTATCACTTCATAAATTTGTTTATATTATTTATTACACACACATGGGCTATATATTTTTTATTTTATTATGTGTATGTATGATATATAGTTTAGAGTCTATAACTAGAGAAATATTACTGGAACCTTTCACCCATTCATTTCTCCCTTCCTCTATTTTTTTTTTGTAGATATTTAGATAAGGTTTCACTATGACCTCTCCTCCTCCCTCTGTTTCCTAAGCACTTAGATTGTGAGCATGTACTATCACACCCGGCTTCCCCATCTTTTGGAGCCACACATTACAATAATGGCCAACAGCAGCGCTCATAGTCACTAAAATAACATATGTTCCTCCTGTTGACTTTCTTACTACGGCAAATCGCCTGTGGATTAGTTTGCTTTCTATCGTTGTGATAAAATGCCATTATCAAAAACAGTTAAGAAGAAGTGGCTTGCTTTTGTTTCTGGCTCAGAAGGTTAGAGCCCTTGAGGAAGCTGGCTGATATTGTCAGTCACATACAGGAGCAGGGGTGATGCTTCATTCATATAGAGTGAGAGAGGTGGGCAAAGACAAACTACAAAGCTAACCCCGCTCCCCCCCCCAAGGCGTACCTCCCCCAGCAAGGATACCCCTCCTAAAGTTTCAATAAAGCCTCCCAAACAGCACCACCAACTGGGACCACGACTTCTAATGCCTGAGCTTATGGGGGAGATTTCTCATTCAAACTACTGCAGAACCTATAGTTTATTATTAGTGATGTGTATAGTAAATCTTATAGTAAACTTATAAAAAAAAAAAAAAGAAAGAAAGAAAGAAATATTGTTTGAGTGGTAGTAGCTCATGCCTTTAATCCCAGAACTCATGCAGCAGAGTCAGGCAGATTTCTGTGAATTCGAGGCCAGCCTGATCTACAAGGTGAGTTCTAGGACAGCCTGGGCTACACAGAGAAACCCTGTCTCAAAAGAAGAAGAAGGAAGAGGAGGAAGAGAGGAAGGGGAAGGAAGGAAGGAAGGAAGGAAGGAAGGAAGGAAGGAAGGAAGGAAAGAGAGAGATTTACCTCAGCACGAAGCTGAGTACTCCCAGTCTATGGCTCACTAGCCCTTTTGCTTTTGGTCCTGTGGAGAGGCAACATACCGTGCTCACAAACTTTGAATTCACCTTGTTAGCTGGGAAGCAACGGAAGACAAGAAGGGACTAGGACTCCAGTTTACCTGTAAGGGTACACACAGAATGACCTAACAAGGGTACACATAGAATGACCTAACGTCCCCCTAGAGTCTACCTTCTTCATTAAGGTTTCATCATCTCCTACTAGGGCTGATGACCAATCCTTCAATACAAGGGTGTTAAGCTCTAACCAATAGCACAGGAGCCATGCTAACCAGGATCAGTGTGTGGTCCTAGATCTGCTGGATGCTGCTTTCCCCCCCCCCCCACTGGCTTTAGGTAAAATTAGAGTAATTTTTCATAGTACAGGTGGCTACTAACTCTGTAGAAAGAATATTTTAGAACTCTAACACTCAACAGCTTTTGAACTCAAACAAATATATAACTCAAAAGAAAGACCAACTGCTTGGTGGCTTTGCAGCTCTATGCCGAGCTGTTCTGAGAATAAGAGATCCATTCAGCGTGGGGCTCCGGGCAGCAGTCTGCTTTCCTGCCCCTGCCATTGTGTCGCTGAAACTATAATAAACCTGGACGAGGCACAGGACACCCAAGACCTTGGCACATTTTCACCTAGACCAAGTCACAGCCCTGAACCTCAGTTAGGAAATATCAATAACTTCCGAAAAGTGGATTGCCGTTCAGTGTATTTCCAGCTGTCGACGCCTCGAGAACTGAAGGGAATGGCCAGGGAACTGAGATCTGAAAAATAAAAGAAAAAAAATCACACGGAGTTCCTTTCATGTCACCTCTCACATACCCCTCCAACCTCACCTGACCCCGTCAAACCAGAGGGGGTTGTTTTATCTCATCTGTAAAGATATGGGGACAATGAGATTATAAAATTCCAGAAGTATTCATTCCGATGTCCCAAAGACCACTTTCCAACCTGTGCTTACATTCTATAATCTAGCCCAGATGGTTTGAATATTTCCCAAAGAGCTTATTTCAGAGAAATAATGTTTGAGTGGGGTACAGCTTTCAGTCTTAGACATATCTTTCCTCCCTATCTTTCCTCCTCTTTACAAATGCCAGAAGATTCTAAGTGATTATCCTGTTACTAAGCTGATTTCTCTGACGTCGCGTTAACAGAAACATCATACACCAGTGTGGTGACTATGGTCACACCAAAGCGCATGCTGGCCTCCCGGTTCACTCAGTTCTCAGCTCTTCTGACCCCACCCCCTTCCCTAAACTTCCCCCCAACAACCCCGCTGATGGCTGGCTTCCCTTCCCCCAGCCTCCGGTTCCTACAGAGCCCTGCCATTTCAGCCGTGCACTCTCTTGATCTTCTCTTCTGTCCTCCTCCCTTGGTCCTCCTCTCTCCCTCGCACCACTCTCTCTCCTCTTATGGCCTGGTTCAGTCTACTGGACATGTTTGGTCTTCCGCTTTCTCTCCATGCTCTGGAGTCTTGCAGTGCCCGTGGATGTGCTTTCTCCCATATCTTCAATAAAAAACTTTCCCCTCAACTTTCCCTTCAGCCATCTCCTCACTTTATACACCAGGTTGAGATTTTGCTTCTCAATTGGCATTTTATTTTAAAATGCATTTATACAATTCCCAAATGCTTTGAACTCTTTAAAAATTACTTGGGAATAGCACACCAAGTTGAGAAAAAGAGAGGCTCAAAACACACACACACACACACACACACACACACACACACACACACACACAGAAAGGGCCCAGGCCTTCAGACTAGGCGCTATTCATTAGCATTATTTCATTAGCACCCAAGGGAAGGGAGGGAGTGGCTGAGTTCAAAGTGCCCTCCGCACTTGTTCCATGTGTGATTAGAGAAAAAATTTGCCCAGTTTCAGGATGATGAATTAAACGTTATAAAGTTTCACTCTGAATCACACAGTTTGCATGTTCCAGACTCAGAGAAAACCCAATAAAGATGGTCGTAAAAATAGATGAACGTGGAAACTAGAAATTTCCACACTTCCAGATCACAATGCTGACATGTGACCACACCTGGCCTCCTGCCCTGCATTGATCACTAAACTTGGCAGATAAACAAACACTCTAAATAACCCAGCGTCCTCATCTACCTTGGCCCCAATTTAGCAAATAGAGGTAACGACTAAGCCCCTCCCATGTCACAGAGCCAGACAAATCTTCCATGGCTGTCAAGGTCACACACACGCAGCTTAGCACATCACACCGCAGAATGCAGAACACACGCAGCTCCCCGTTCCCACTGCCTGCACAACACGGCTGCCTTTCATCTAAGTCTTCACGTGCCCCTTGCTGCTGCTGCCAGATCCAAGCAGACAGCCTGCCCTCGAGATCGCCTTGGAGACTGTCTTGGAGAAGCTGCCCTGGGTTTACGCTTACTTTAGATCAGCCCTCCCCAGGCTTCCCCAGCCCCACTACTCCTCCTTACTAAGACAATAGCACAGCAGGAGAGGTAAGGTCAGCTCAGTCCATCATAAGAACACAAAAGCTACCCAAGGAGTTAGGGCGCCATCCTGCCCACTGCATGGCAGCACAAGAGTTCTCACATCACAAGCTTGCAGAGCAGCCGGCCCACTGAACTCCCTCAGAGCCTAGCAGATGGCTCCAGTGTGACCTTGGCTCTGCTCACACCAACCTGAGTTCTGTGACAACTATCCACAACGGAGCGTGTCCTCTCTCCTCACTTCCAACATCAAATGTGAACATGATACATTGGTAAAGCCTTCAGGCCAGCATTGAGTTGATGAGAGCTCGGGAGTAGTTTATTGATACAGATTGCAAGAAAAGTAGCTGATGACCTTGTCTGTAGGTGAAGGCTTCCCCAGACACCAGAGTACATTTTGGGTGAACATTTCAAGAATCAAATAAAGAATATAAAATAGCAGAGTGTCCTAGCTTTGAAACAGAGCACAGTATCATACGTGGGGAGACGCAGGTAGCCTGTAAAGGTAGAGAGAGAAAAGCAGCATTAGAAATAGGCCACTGTCAACAGCAGGGAAAATGGACTGGATTTTGGTGTAGGACCCTTGGCCTCCTTCCAAGGAAACATACTAAAGGCAGTATCAGGAATGGGACAACCGGGGCTGCAGGCGTAGCCCGTTCTCCTGACAAATAGCCACCTAAACAGTTGGCAAGATGCCCCGCTCCACCCCTCTTAGTGATCTCACCACATGTAAGCATCTGGCGCATTCATCACCTTCTCCGAAGCATGAATGAGTACTTAGGATGTAGATAATTCAGTCCAAATATATGTGCGTATTATCATGCAGATAAGACAATTATTTCATAATAGACATGGAGCCTGAATCATCTCTGCTGACTTTTGATCCTGACAGCGTGGCAGAAAAGCACATGCCGATAATGTTAGATAGCCAGGAAATGGAGGCACAGACGGAGAGGGAGATTACAGGGCGCTGGGCATCGGCTAGCGCACGCTGTGGTCTTAGCCCTTTCTTGCGGGTATCTGACTTCACAAGGAAAGACAAAGGCAGAACAGGGAGTCCCCACCTAGCATGAATCATTTTTCCCATACCAGAGTACTAGTGAAAAATAAATATAAAAACAGCCCAAAGGTTATAAAATGGCTCAAACAAAGAGAATAGATGAATGAAAGAATGAAATTTACAGTCCTGACTCTCGTGGCAAGATGATAACGTTGGAGTCGGATCAGGTTACTTCCCTTGAATCACTAAAAGTGAGTTTATGCTCGGACATCAGTAGCAATAGTGATTTTCTGCTTTAGATCCCAACTTAGGACCTGCTCACTGTGTGCCACAGCACTGAACTTTTGGTAGATAAAAGTCCAGTTAATGTTTTGGTTTAGTTGGGCAGGCGTTGGAAGGGGTAGGAGACAAAGAAGGAAGTAGAAGGGGGGGTATGTGAGGAAAAGGTTGACTGAGCCTGAATTAATAGTGATGCAAAGGTGGGGGTGAGGAGAGAGGCCAAAAGGAAGCCCTGGCTCTGCTGCCCTGCACTGCAGTCAGGAGGCTCATTGATCCTGTTTACCGGACGATCACGCGTTCTGAGTGTACAGTCAGGCACCTCCTTTACCTGACCTCTCGCTAAGACCATACCATCTCTGGGTGTCCTTGGTGAACAGCCAACCTGGAAATCATTTTCTTTTTTTAATTTCTAGACTCCAAAGGATTACCTGCGTCATGGAGACTAGTCTCAGCCGTAGTTAAAAATTAAGAAGACATGAGCAGTCCAAAAGCTACTTCACTTTAATCCAGACCTGTGCACATTTAGGCAGCGGCATTGGCCTCTGTGCTCAGCTCCAAGTCTCTGCTTCATCCTTCACAGCCGGTAGAGCTTTGTCAACACTGAATGGTGCTTATACGTTGTTATTCAGATAAACTCAGGGGTGCTGGGCTGATCTGTCATAATTCCTTTGAACTTTTGGTCCTGCCTCACATCAGCCCATTGCTCTTTCAGCTGGAGAGAAATGAATGGCCTCTGGGGAGAAGGATACCCACACACCTCTTTCATTTGCCACTAACTGCTAAGTGAAAATAGCCACCTGCCACCATCTGGCACCAACTCACCCTGTTCCCCTTGAGCGAGCCCATGGTGCCTCCCACTCCTCAGGCTTGAAGATTTCTGGAAAGCCCAGCTCGGCTGCCTGGCCGGGTAGGATGACACGCTGTCTTTGTAAGAGGTGTGAATAAAGATTACATGGGAAGTGTGGATGCTTCAGTAGGTGGAGGAAGCAGAGACCATCTGGGGGTGGGGTGGTACTTTCTAGTTCAAATATGTGCTACCACTCAGACTCTCTAAGACCATACAGTCTCTCTGGGTGTCCTTGGTGAACAGCCAACCTGGAAATCTTTTTTTTTCTTTCTGGACTCCCATGGTACTTATAAACTCAACATTGGGTAATGTGTCAGAAACATTGGTGGCAGATACTTCATACACACTGTATTTTCACAAACAACCTGGAAGATAGCTAGTCTAGTCTAATATTCTTCGCAAACAAGCTACCACCACTAGCACCATTTTCAAGATGAAAGAGTCAGGTCAGAACAAGATACATGACTTGGTCATATCATGATGCCAAGGGGCAGACAAGTTCAAGTTTAAACCAAGATCAAGGTAAGAGTAGACAAGAGTAAAGACATGGTATGGGTTTTCTGCCTCCCAGATCTCATATGTTAACAGAAAAAGGGACATGATCTGACTATTCATTTTAATTATAATTTCTATGCCAAGCTCTGTAGTAGACAATTGGAATGTGCAAGGCAGAATCTATACAAAATAGTTGTAGCTGTCTGGGAATACTCAAGCAGTGTATAGTGCTTAATGGGTGATGCATCACTTCCTGCTTCTGAAGAGGAAGTCTCAAGCATCAGTTGTTGGTTTCCTTACACATATATCATTGCATTAGGTGCGTTTCAAATGGAGTAATAGTCTCAGAAGCTGTTAAGAAAAAAAGCCAATGAAAGGAAACCTGACAGTCCACAGCAGATTTGGCCCTAAATCTACAGAGTGTGTCATTTCCATGGACACAGGGCAATACAGAGAGTCAGATCGTTTTCTGAAGAAATTTTAAGGCAGAAGAAATATAATATGTGTGAAATAGATATAATTATACATAGATATTCTGCAACTTACAAGGGACAAAATGAAAGAAATGATGTCTAAAATGAGATTTTTTTTTTTTTTTCGAGACAGGGTTTCTCTGTGTAGCCCTGGCTGTCCTGGAACTCACTCTGTAGACCAGGCTAGCCTTGAACTCAGAGATCTGCCTGCCTCTGCCTCCTAACTGCTGGGATTAAAGGCATGGGCCACCACTGCCCAGCTCTAAGATAAGATTTAATAACAAAGAACTACTCTCATTCCTTATCATAAATACACAAAATATTGCAATCAGACCAAGGAACTCCGCTAAGGGGAAGTCCTAAGCCTGCAGCAGAGTCCTGGTGTGTAGTGATAGCCCAGTACTGCCTTCCCCAGAGGGTACAGACTGAACACAGGGAAGCCTGAGCATTGCACTTGCAGTGTATTAATCCATCTGACTGAGCTTGATTTTCCTAGACTGGACAGTGGGAACTACAGCTAAGAACTATTGGAAAATGGTATGCTCCCTGGCAATCATATACTTATGATGGGCTGTGTTATTTTTCGTTCCTGAAGGTATGAGCTGGAAGTGCGACTTTATTCACTGCATAAGTGCTCTCAACACACCCTCTTGGCACTCTAAGTGGAAGGCAGTAAATGTGGCTGTTCACTGTGCTTAGATCTGTGTTCTTAACCTTAATGCTCTAAATTGGGGTTTCATTAGTATAATTTGTCACAGAGATAAATGTATCTCTCTGGTTTACCTCTCCTCTTAAGTAAATTAAACAACCCAACTAAATCAAGTTCGATTGTTTTGGGAGTGCATCTGTAATAACATCATTTACTGTGCCAAATATTCGACCAGAATGGACCATTAAAATATATGACAGGGACAAATTGAAATATAGCTCATCAATGTATATATAACTATAATGTTAAACATTCTAAACCAAGAGAGCTAGTAGAGGGCTTAAAAGCTATCAAAGAAGCATTTTTACTTTTAGGATTTATACTAGGAGAATGGGACTGGAGTTCAGCCCATCCAGATGAGAGTTGAAATCATAAAGAGTAGATAAAATTACAGAAGAAGAAAAGCAGAGGAAGCTAAGAGATTGTCAAAGCCAGAGAGGACGGACAACACTAACGAAACAGTGTCTTCCATTCACGACGGGACTGATGCTCACATGAACTCACAGAGACGGCAGCAGCATGCACGGGGCCTGCACTGGTCAAGCCAGATGGGGCCCCAGACCTGAGAGAGGAATGTGGACGAGATCTCTCTTCCCTAGCCATCTCCAACTGACAACCACTTGAAAAGGAAGAACCCATCTTCTCTAATGGAGTCTCACCGAGTGAATTAGCCACACTGAAAGATAGGCCTCATGCATAGCGGGAGAGAGTAGATAGCCAACATAAAACTAACTCACTAGTGGTTTTGTGGATTTTTTTTCCTCTCATGATGCTTTGCTTATATATTATGATTTTATGTTTTTATGGTTTGTGTGTATGTGTATCTGTTTCCTGTGGGGTTTATTTTTTTTTTTACTACTTATCTATTTATTCCGATATGTTTGCTTTTTCATTTGCATATTGTTTTCAAAGAGAGAAAGAGTTGTATGGGTGAGGAGGAGGGGAGGATGTGAGAGGAAATGGAAGAGGAAATCGTGATCAGAACACACTGGATGAATTTTTAATCATTTTTTTTTTTTTAAAAAAAAAAGTGAAGAAGAAAGAGAGGCAGAGAGGGAACACAGGACAGATGCTAAATGTAACTATCTTTGCTTAGATGTGTCCTTTGCATCCCCGGAAAGCCCGTGTGTTGAAGGCTTGGTTCCCAGTTTGGGAACAGAAAGATGGTATAGCCCTTGAGATGCTGTGGGTCTAGTCGGACACCTTCTGGCCACTGGAAGATGGATCTTGATGGAGACACTAGGACCCCAGTCCACCTCTTGTCACTTCCCAGCCATAGTGTGAATGCGTTAGGTCCAGCCAGGTCCTTACATCACCCACTGCTGGGCTACCATTAAACTGGGGCCAGCAAATAACACATAAGTGTGAGCTGAGACTCCTTTCTCTTTCAACTTTGTTTCTTCTGGTAATTGTTTCAGTAACAGCTGATGAACACAAGCTCCAGGGAGGGACCAATAGCAACAGCACAGCCAAGGAAACCAGGAAGGAAAGAGGGAGATGGACGGGGTGGGAGGAAGAGTGATGGCAAACAGGTCACACTAGGAGAGTAGAAATAGGTGGTACAACCGACTGGCACCTGACTGAGTAATTGAGACACCTTCCACCACACATTGACCCATCCTCTGGACTGCTCTCCTCTGTCACCTGGAGAGAAGAGAATATTGGGGGAAAAGAGTTGCTGCTTTCTTGTGCCGGTTAAACACAAAAAAAATTGCCACAGAGGAACCACGAATCTGCCAAAGCAGATTTGTATTGGAGACCTGTGCTCAAACCTTGAAAATGAACATTAAAATCAATGCCTATGTACACAGATGCTCAACTAACAACAGTGCCATTGCTGGATAAACCACAGTAGTTGAAAATGCATTTCCTGCCGGGCAGTCGTGGCGCACACCTTTAATCCCAGGGCTTGGGAGGCAGAGGCAGGCAGATTTCTGAGTTTGAGGCCAGCCTGGTCTACAGAGTGAGTTCCAGGACAGCCAGGGCTATACAGAGAAACCCTGCCTCAAAAAAAACAAACAAAAAAAAAAAGTGCATTTCCTACACCCACCTGTGGACTGTCAGTGAACCCGCCTAGAAGAGGATCCCTGGCCAATCCTTGAAATGCGGTGGCCGACCTGGGACTTCAGCTCACTGACTTTGCCCAGTGTCTCTTATAACACATACCATACTTCTGTTCTCA
>JADRCD010215133.1:0-30940 GCA_019843815.1 Montemys delectorum
CCCCCCCCAACCTGATTATCTCTAGTGCTACCTCCCCTTGCTAAATCTGATTGGAGCCTGTCTTAGTCAGGGTTTCTATTCCTGCACAAACATTGTGACCATGAAGCAAGTTGGGGAGGAAAGGGTTTATTCAGCTTACTTCCACATGGTTGTTGATCAGGAGAGCAAGTCAGGACTGGAACTCAAGCAGGTCAGGAAGAGAAGCTGACACAGAGGCCATGGAGAGATGTTCCTTGCTGGCTTGCTTCCCCTGGCTTGCGCAGCCTGCTCTCTTATAGAACCCAGGACTACCAACCCAGGGATGGCACCACCCACAATGAGCCTTCCCACCTTGATCACTAATTGAGAAAGTGCCCCACAGCTGGATCTCATGGAGGCACTTCCCCAACTGAAACTCCCTTCTCTGTGATAACTCCAGCCTGTGTCAAGTTGACACACAAAAAACAGCCAGTACAGAGCCTGTCCTTCCTGTGGTCCTGGTCGTGTCAGAACTCCTCAGAGTCAAGCTGTCACTGTGATCCTGGCATCCTGGCATCCTGTGATCCTGGGCTTGTTAGAGCACCTGGGAGTGCAGCAGCTTCATTTGGGTGTGGTAGGACTGGCTGCAGAGCCTGTGCCCATGGTCTGCTAAGGACACCAGCCCAGAGAGACCGGAAGGAACCAGAGCCACTGGGCTGGCGGAGTTCCTATGCCTGGTCCCGCTGGTCCCAGTTACTCCCGGTGTTGGGACAGATGTTGTGTCCTCCTCACCTCTGATCCTGGTAGGGTCAGAGTGAGCCTGGGAGTGGAACTTCCTCTGGGTGTTGTGGGACTGGCTGCAGAGCTTGTGCCCAAGGTCTGTTCAGGACACCAGCCCAGAGAGACTGGAAGGAAGAAGTCTTTTTCTTGTCATTGTTGGTTGGTTGGTTTTTTGAGACAGCATCTCTCTGTGTAGGTCTGGCTGTCCTTGAAATGGCTCTGTAGACCAGGCTGGGCTCCAGCTCACAGACATCTACCTGCCTTTGTGTTGGGATTAAAAAGGTATGTATGCCACTAATTCCTGGCAGGAAGTCTTGGATTAAATATAATAATAATTGAAGCTGTGCCAAGTACAGGACATTATATTATTTTTTATGTCATTGTATCATTTTAAAATATATTTTTAAATGATTATTTGATTCTTTTTCCTTCCTGTTTGTTTAAAGTATTTCTTACCTTACTTCACTATGAATTCACATTCTTAGCTTTTGAAACAAATAAGAATTTTAGTTTTTATTATGAAGGTCATTTGTTGGCTAGTTTTAGGCCCATTTGATACAAGCTGGGGTCATCTACAAAGAGGGAACCTCAGTTGAGAAAATGCTTTCTGTGTTGGGCAGTGGTAGTGCACACCTTCAATCCCAGCACTTGGTAGGCAGAGGCAGATGAATCTCTTGAGTTTGAGTCCATCCTGGTTTACAGAGTTAGTTTCAAGATGGCTAGGGCTACACAGAAAAAAACAAAACAAAACAAAACAAAACAAAAAAACTGTCTCAAAACTGGAAAAGAAGAAAGAAAAGAAAAGAGAAAAGAAAATGCCTCCATAAGATCTGCTTGCAGGACATTAGGAGTTTCTGGGGACAGAGATCCAAATGCTAAATTTCAGGTCAAACAAGTGCTGAGTGCCCACGGAGGTCTCCTGCTCTCAGAGCTTCTGGGAAAAGTGTGAGGACGTCTGCCATATAGCTCACAATCTTAATTTTCTTAATTAGGGTCTAACCTATTGTGGGTGGTGCTATCCCTGGGTTGGTAGTCCTAAATTCTATAAAAAAAAAAAGCAGACTGAGCAAGCCATGAGGAGCAAGCTAGTAAGCAGCACCCCTCCATGGCCTTTGCATCAGCTCCTGCCTCCAAGTTCCTGCCCTGTGTGAATTCCGGCCCTGACTTCTTTCAGTGATGGACTGGGGTGTGGAAATGTGAGCCAAATAAATCCTTTCTCCCCAACTTGCTTTTGGTCATGGCGTTTCATTATAGCAGTAGTAATCCTAAGGAGGACAATGCAAAGATAATCTGGTGTTAAAAGATTTCATAGCCTTCTATTGCAGTTACACTTCTCTGAGTCTTGATAGAACTGACAGTTTGATTACCGTTGCCTTTGCAAATTGGTGCAAATAGCAACACAGGGAAGACAGCAAAGAACGATCCAGTGTAGTGGTTCTCACTGTGTGTCAAGACCGTCTTTCGAAGTGTTGATGGATCCTAAGACCATCTGCATATAAGATATTTACATTACAATTCATAACCATAGCAAAATTACAGCTATGAAGTAGCAATGAAAATAATTTTATGGTTGGGGGCATCACTACAAAATGAGAAATTCCATTAAGGGGTTGCAGCATTAGGAAGGTTGAGAACCACTGATCTGGGAATTTTTTTGTTGGTTTGTTTTTGTTTTTGTTTTTGTTTTTCTGGATTGCCCTGGCTGTCCTGGAACTCACTCTGTAGCCCAGACTGGCCTCAAACTTAGAAATCCGCCTGCCTCTGCTTCCCAAGTGCTGGGATTAAAGGTGTGCGCCACCATAGCCCAGCTGATCTGGGAATTCGTAGCTAGTGGAAACGTTGAAGGCTGAGTAAACAGCTACACTTCCTCAAGGCAGTGGCCGTCAGAGACAAGGGCCTTTTAGAGGCCTTAGTGGCTTTGTGTGTTTAAGGAATATCTAATAATGATGGGAAAAACAAATAAAACCCTACACATTTGATAACTTTTCTGGGCTTCTCTTGAATTTAATTTTTGTGAAAGCTTATTCACACCAAGTTTTCAATAAGGGAATGTACCATACGAGAGCCCAGAGTTTTAGAAAGGACAGTGCAATGTCATCGGCAGGTTTAATGCGATAGTATGTGGCAGATGACTCCACCTGTTATGTTTTCTTAAGTTATATCCATTCACTACTTAAATTTTACCAGTTATTACAATAAATGGCTTTATCAGATGCAAAATCTAGTCTTTAGTTTCAGGTTCAGTACTTATTAGAACTTTGATTTGTTACTTAAAAAAAATATATATGTATACACATATCCTCTTTTTGTCATTGTTTTACAGAGTTGTAAGAGTCCATCCAGGACCTTCCAGTCATGAATAACCTGATGGCTCCTGAATTAACTGGGAAAACAAACATATCAAGTGCCATTTGAAGAGTGTGTCTATATATGCAAGACCTTTTCTCTACATATAAACTTTGCCGTAAGAAGACATTGTGAACATCAAGAGTTCGGCATCAGATGAAACAACTTCATTCCTTACAGTGTTCATGAGCAGAAGCAAGCTTGCCGAAGAAAACATTGCACAGATTAAGCCTAAAGAGTACCTCTCCAGTGTGAAGAAGGAACAGACTTTAAAACTCGGGATTGAAACTCAGAAACTTTTACTGTGATTGTAGCAGGACTGAGGGGATAGATCTGAAAAGGAACGGATTCCTTTGTATCTTCAGCTATTTGAATTTTTTATTTATTTTTATCTTTTTTCTTTTCTGCATATATATGCTATTTTAAAATACTAATTGGAACTGTCAATTACAAAGTAAATATCAAGAAAAGCCTTTCTTGGTCTAAAGATGTGAACAGGCTTGAATGTGAACAGGAAGCTATCTTTTAGCAAAGCTTGGAGCCAGTCCTGAGAGACGGTACAGCTTGGAGAACTCTGATACACACCTGGGTTTAAAGTCTTGCATCTGAGAGGAAGATTAGTTAATGGACATAATTCTAAGATTGCTTTTTCCATTAAGATAGAAGAATACATGACTTTTACTAATGAAAAAACAGAGAAACAAGAGAAAGGAGAAACAGAATCCTGCAGCCTGACTCTGTGCAAGCAAAAAGTAGGACCAAACTAAGGAAAATACTTGGTCCATTTAGGTAGCAGTTTATACATACTTGCTGACCTGCTGGCCTGCACTTCTGCTGAGGGAAGGGGCTTTGCTCCAGTCTCTATGGCACTGAGCGTTGTTCCAACCTGTGGAGGAATCATTCTAGGGAGCGTGTTCCTGGGGACATAGGGCCAGTCTTTGAGACAGGAAGCTTCTGGCTGAGAACAGTGGGGGAAAGAGTGATTGTCTTGTTAAAACTTTGACTGCTGTCTGCATGAGCTCTGTTCTGACTTTGCACGTTAGTGTGCCTTTTCCCTTACGCAACCTTTTTCAGCTGTGTAGCAGAAACTTGCCTAGTTCAGAAAACATGCCAGAGGGCGGCTTCAGAGGGAAGATGATCTTGTATGATCATTCTCTGCCTTGGAACTGTTGAATAGTGAAATCCAGCTAGAGCAATTCTTACCGCCTTAAGTTACTTGAAATCTATGTGTTTGTAACCCTTTTTCTGGAATCACATTACAAAAAAACTGGAATCTCAGGTTGAGACTAACAAGGCTGAGTAAAATTAAAATCGAAGAGAACTGATTCTTCATCATCACTTACTAACAGCTCTTTCTCCAAAGGATTTGCATGTTTTTCCCCTAAGAACTTGAAAATGAGAAAGGACCCCATGTATTTTTAGGCATTACCTTTCTTAGCCAACTGATGTCTTTTATAGAGGAGTTTTTTCACTATGCATTTGGTGGATCTTTATAAGCTATTGACCTAATTGGACTTTAGATTAGTTGTAACTAAAGGAGAACAAAACAAAACCAACGGGACCCAACCACAAAAATAAGCCAATAAAAGAACTTCATTTGAAATTCGTCAGTACTTTTAAAGTGAAATACTTGATTGAAAAAAGTATGTATGCAGCAGTGGAACATGGGCCTGTGCTTTGCAGTGATTCCAACATCCTCTGCCTGTCCTGGAAAGGGCGTGTCCCCAAGAGTGAGAAGGAGAAGCCTGTGTGCAGAAGGCGCTACTATGAAGAAGGATGGTTGGCCACAGGCAATGGGCGAGGTGTGGTGGGGGTGACTTTCACCTCGAGTCACTGTCGCAGAGATAGGAGTACACCACAGAGAATAAACTTCAACCTGCGAGGCCACAACAGTGAGGTAAGCTCTGATTCTGTTTGCATTTTCTGTGGTCACTTCTAGTGCTCTTCTCGAGCCTCCTCCCTGGCCCCAAACTTTATTCCAGTTTCTTAGATTTGATGGTAGTGAGACTTGGTACTCTAAATTCTGTCTCGTGTGTGCTGCCAAGAAAGATAGTAAGGTGAGCACGGTTCATAGTGCCCTGTCCTTTCATAAGTAAGTCAATCATCCCCTCTTTTCTCCCCTCCCCTCCCGAGAGGTGCTGCTGCTTCTCTGAAGGGCACAACTGTTGGGGGATGCCCAGTGTGGGGTAGGTGCGGGGCTTTCTGATAAGGGTGGGAGAGTCACGCTGGATAACCCTAACCTGCTTTCTAGTTTTCTGGTTTGCATGAAGAAGAAGTTGTGTTCTGTTCCAAATCAGAGTGTTGTTGCCTTCTTCTCCTCAGTGTTCAGTCAGTGTGTTTCTGGGCTGATGGCTTAACATCTAGCCTGTGTCTTGGAAGTAAAAGAATTCATTAATTTGTCATGATCCATGTTGTTTTCACATTGTATAGGCTCTACTGTAATGTTTTGTGTGTTCTACACAAAAATCTATACACAGATTCTCCTGGTCTTCTAAAAACCTCAAAGAGGCATTATATGTGAAGTTTATTCTATGATTTATTGAGGAAAACTTAAGTATGTAAGCATTTAAAAGCTGTATTTAAAAGAAGACCATGGCAGATGGTTTCTCGCTAAGTGTTTATTTGTATAATAATTTCATGATAATATGTTTCATTGTTCAATAGCTTTTTTGAGTATTTCTTATGAAAAGTCTGTGATGATTTCAGGTATCTTAAAATATCATTAGATGGTTATGGAAAAGCAAGAATATTTTTGATATATGTGTTTTAATCCATTTAAACTGCTATAACTAAATGCCATAGATTTGGTAGTTTATGAACAATGCCGACTCATCTCCCACAGTTCTGGAGGTTGGTCTGAAGTCTGGGTTGCCAGTTTACAAGGTTCTGTGAAGATGATGGGGTATACTCTTTTGACATGTACATTGATGACTGTTTTTGTTGGGAACAGGTTGAGAAGTCCTCTGGAATCTCCTGTGAGAATACCAGTCCCATTCATGAGGGCTCTGCTCGCATGACTTAAGCCTTTTATTAAAGGCCATGTCTCTAGATGGTGTTTCAATTTAGTAGCTTAGGGAGGACCTCAGCATTCCTATTTAGTAATATAACTTACTGTCTTACATGTAAACTCCCACCTAATCAATTATGGAATATTCCAGTACTTACAGGTACCCTTGGCTGCTCCTTCTCAGACTTTACAATCATCTTAGTCCATTCTTGATGCTGTAATAAAATACCTTATACCAGGTAGTTTATAAATTACATAAATTTATTGTTCATAATTATGAAAACTTGAATTCCAAGATCAAGGCTCTAGCAGATTCACTGTACGTGTCTGAGAGCTTACTCTCCACTTCATAGATGTCCCTTGGTGTAGTGTCCATCAGGCCTTTGATGGAGGTACTAGTACTTGCATCCCTGTTGTGTACACTGTTAGACAGTTCTTTTAAACTGGTGATATTTTCCATGATATAAGAACACACTTTGTCCATTCTGTTGCTGAACATTTAAATTTCAGATTTCTTCCAGTTTTTGGCTCTTATAACTGCTGTGAACATTCATGTACAGTGCATAACTTCTGGTAGAGCTGTGCTCAGAAAGTGGAATTTCTGAATCATAGTGTTGGCATGTGTTTCAAAGTAGAAATTGCCAAATAGTTTTCCAGCGTGGTTATACCATTTTATACTCCACCATCAAAATAGGAAAATTTCAGTTGTAAAGCCAAGTTGAGATTCTGCTTCTCAGTGTAAGTTTAATTTACCTAGAACTTTTTTGTGTTTGAACTTTTCTTACTAAAAATACAATTTCAGGAATTTTACATAATGTGTGTATAATATTTTTATTACTTTTTGGAGATTTTATACAATGTTCTTTGAAGAATTATATTTTGCAAATACTTTCAAATTTACTACAGTGGGGACACAAAACAAATGTCTTACAGAAGCATAATTTGGTTACTGTTTTAAAAGATGTAATAAGATCAGTATGAATCTCCTCACACAGTGTAGTCTGCTCACACAGATCTCTCAGTCTGGGTAACATGGAATATTCATGCAGGTTGTTGGGGTTGTAGGACCAAGGCTTTTGGGTCCTGTACTGGCTGGGTTTATTTATCAGCTTGACTCAAGCTAGAGTCATCAGAGAGGAAGGAGCCTCAGTTGAGAAAATGCCTCTTTGAGACCCAGCCTTGTGGAACTAAGCAATTACTAGATTTTAGGTTTAATATAAAGCTCGCACAATTAAAAAAAAAAAAAAAGGTATCAAAGAAGCAAGCCTCCTCTTGGATCAATATGTAGAGCATTCAGCTCTTCCAGCGCCGTGTCTACCTTCATGCTCTCATGCTCCCCCTTAATGAGGATGGGCTGAACCTCTGAAACTGTAAGCCAGCCCTAATTAAATGTTTTTCTTTATCAGAAAAAAAAGATGTCAAAAATTTGTTTACTAAAAGCTGGCCTAACTGAAAAGGTGTTGGGGTGCCTGGTATCCCTTGGCGTAATGTTGAAAAAGAGATTTTTTAAAGCTCAGGGAAATTGCAGTGCTGGAGTATGCTGTGTAAAACCTAGTCCTCCACAGTGAGAAGGCCCAGAAGATGTGCCCTTCATAAATCCTGTAAGATGCAAACTGGTCAGAGGGGCACCAGCACATGTGAAGAGTTTTGTTATTGTCCTTTACCTTGTGCCAGACTCTAGGGTTGGAGATGCTGCTGCTCAGTTGGATGGATTAAATGCAGTGGATTTAATTGGGCTCCAAGGTAGCATTGGCCAGGGTGTCAGCACTGAATCCACAGAGGCAAGGTGATCGAAGTTATTATAATGGGCAGTATAGACAAAACAATGTTCATAATGGCCTAACCCATAATAGTCAACACAAGCAAAGTGAATTTTATTGTGGTATGACCTTTGGTGCTAGCCAGTAAATCATGGTGTTTCCATGCATGCAATAGATGAGATGCCTACTGCATTTTTGTTTGATCTGTATAAGCGGAAAAATTCTCAAACAAATGAAAGAGAGGCTACATTGGATCATGGCAAAAGGCAATCTTGGCCAGTATCTTCTCCAGACTTGAGCCAGTATACAGACCCAGAGCTCTTGAAATAAAGGGGCTGCCAAGTTCTCCTGGGGAAGAATCTTGATAAGACACCTAGTTCTACTGTTAGCTTTTCTCCAGTTTTTCCCCAGAGGGATCTCTGGCCTTTTCCAATGGTAACTGTACACTGGGGGAAAGGAAATAATTAGATTTCCCAGGATCTATTGGATACTGGTTCTGAATTGACACTGATTCCAGGAGCTTCTAAGAAACATTGTGGTCCTCCAGTTAAAGTAGACACTTATGGAGGACAGGTGATTAACAGAATTTGTCCGATGTTCAATTCACAGTAGGTCCCCCAACTCATCCTGTGGTTATTTCCTCAGTTCCAGAATGTATAATTGGGATAGATAGACTTAGAAGTTGGCAGAATTCTCACATTGGTTCCCTGACTTGTGGAGTGAGGGCTATTATGGTTTGACAGGCTAAAATGGAAGCCTTTAGAGTTGCCTCTGCCAAAGAAAATAGTGAATCAAAAACAGTATTGTATCCCTGGAGGAATTGCAGAAATTACTGCCACTATCAAGGACTTGAAAGATGCAGGGGTGGTGGTTCCCATCACATCTCTCTTTAACTCTCCTATCTTGCCAGTGCAGAAGATAGATGGATTGTAGAGAATGACAGTTGACTATGGAAAACTAAATCAGGTGGTAACACTGATTGCAGCTGCTTGACCGGATGGAGAGTGCTTACTTGAGCAAATTTACACATTTCCTGGTATGCAGCTATTGATTTAGCAAATGCCTTTTTTGCCGTACCTGTCCATAAAGACCACCAGAAGCAATTTGCTTTTAGCTGGCAAGGCCAGCAGTATATACCTTTACAGTTTTACCTCTGGGATATATTAACTCACCTGCCTTGTGTCATAACTTAGTTAGAAGAGATCTTCATTGTCTTTCTCTTCTACAAAATATCACACTGGTGTACTATATTGATGACATTATGCTGATTGGACCAAGTGAGCAGGAGGTAGCAACCACTTTGGACTCACTGGTAACACATATAGGCATTAGAGGATGGGAAAAAAATCCAACCAAAAAGTCAAAGGCTTTCTACCACAGTGAAATTCTTAGGATTTCAGTGCTGTGGGACATGCAGAGATATTCCTTCTAAGGTGAAGTATAAGTTATTGTACCTGGCCCTTCCAACCACCAAGACAGAATCACAAGATTTAATGGGTCTGTTTGGATTCTAGTCCCCACTTGGGCATGTTAAACCTGCCTATACACCAAGTGACTGGAAACTGCTACCTTTGTGGGGGCCCTGGAATAGGGAAGGCTCTTCCACAGGTCTAGGCTGCTGTGCAGGCTGTTCTACCACTTGGACCATAAGCTCCATCTGTAAGGCATTTTCTCAACGAGTGATTTGTGGGTAGTACCATCTTGGGTTGGTAGTTCTGGGTTCTGTAAGAAAGCAGGCCCAGCAAGCCGTGAGAAGCAAGTCTACTAGTAAGCACCCCTCCATGGCCTCTGCATCAGCTCCTGCCTCCAGGTTCCTGCCCCGTCTCAGTTCCTGTCTTGATTTCCCTCAGTGGTGAGCAGCAATATGGAAGTGTAAGCCCTCTCCTCCCCAAGCTGCCCTTTGGTCGTGGTGTTTCATCACAGCAACAGAGCCCTAACTAAGACAGGATGCCAGCATAGTGGGGTATCACTGTGACAGACCTGACCATGTTTTTAGAAGAATTGTGGAAGGACTTTGGAACTGTGAGCTAGAGAACCCATTGAGTGTGAGCGTCATTGGAATGTTTTTGAGGAGCTAGAAAAATAAGAATGTTGAAAGTAGTGCAGAAGATAGAGACCCAGATTGTGAAGTTACAGAGGGAAGTTTAAAGACTATCAGGGCTGTTTGCTATTTTGAATTAAGACTCTGTCGTTCTGGTCAGCTGGAGCTGCAGAGTTAGTTGTGACCCAGAAGAGACCAGCACCATTGAAGTGAAACCTTCATGTTACTGGAATAATTGATACTGGTTATCTGGGGCTAAGACATTTGTGGTGATTAAGAAGAGACCAGCATCACTAGAAGCCATCCATATGTGCTTCATTTGCACTGCAGTGTGGTCTCACTGGCTGCTTGAGTGTGAGATGCTTTCTCTGACTTGCTCCCCTTCTGTACATTGAGCACTCATGTGATTGGTTGCATTGCCAGAACTTTGGCTGAAGTTGTCTGCTCAGTGATGGTTTGGCAAACTTAGCAGAAAATGTGGCTTAGTCTTTGCAAGGATTGTTAACTCTCCATTCTAGTTCATTGTGGTTTCTTTCCCTAGCTAATGAAGCGTTATCCTTCCCAGTGACCTCACAATGCAAAATCCATAGGTATCCTTTCTGCACATGATGTACCTATGGTCTCAGTAGAGTTGTAATGTCTTCTTTCTTTTCAGAACACCAGGCTTTCTTATTTTACTTTTCTGGCCTCAACTTTGCACTCTGCTTTGTAGCTCTCCCCATCCCCATCTTTAAATGTTAGAGGGTGGGTAACTTTTTAAAATCCTACCTGACCCAGTCTCAAAGAAAAAAAAAAAAATCTGTTTTCTCCCATATTGGACCCAAGCTTGTAACAGATGTCTCTTTTTAAGAGCAAAGTTGAGGGGTTTTTTTGTTTGTTTGTTTTTCCTTCTCTTTTCCCATATCCAGCCCCTCCCCTCTCCCCTTTTTCCCTTATGAGTTAGTTCCTTGTTCTGCTGCTCAGGCCGAGCTCTAAGGCTGCGGCCTCCTGGCTCAAGCCTCCAAGTAGCCAGCATTACAGGTGTGGACCACTGTCCTTGGCCTCTGCATCTAGGTTTGTATCTAGGAATTTTGGTTACTTTATCTCATTTATATTTTATTTTAATTAATTTATTTACTTTCGGTGCTACAGCTTGAACTAGAGCTTTGTACATGCTGTGTACTTACCACTGTATGATATCTCAAATGTCCATTTGTAAGTTTCATTTGTAACTTTCATTTGTAAGTTATTTATAGCTAGGTTTGGTTATAAAATACACTTGTAATATGAGCATTCAGGAGGAAGAGGCAGAAATATGAGTTTGAAGTCAGCCTGGGTTACATAAGACCCTGCCTCAAAAAAAAATAGTCTTTGTGTATTAGGGACTTTGTGTATTAGTCCTTTATCTTTGGCATATATAACAAGTATTTCTCTTAATATTTTATATAATTTTGACTTTACTTACTGTATCATCTGCTATGAAAAATGCTTATTTTTTTCACATTGTTAAATGTGGTAGGCTTTATTGCCAAATTTTGAATCTGAGTTGGAAAGTCCTGTTTTAGTCTCTTTGATCGTCCTACCCTGAATGCATATGGTCTCATCTGCTATTGGAAGCTAAGCAGAATTGGGCCTGATTAGTATGTGGATGGGATAAAGCCTATTTTAAATGTGGGTTATAGAAGAATCCATGCATGTTTACTTGTAGCTTGTAAGTAAACTCAAGGGTACTGCTGGTAAGAAAGTCAACATATACGTTGAACTTGTGAGAGAGTCTTGTATCTATGGCTGCCTTACAGCAAGTACTAATGAAGCATGCTCACACACACCAGGCAGCTTGTCTTAAACTCTTCTATGCATAGTTGAACTAAAGATCAGAGAGATTACCATTTAGGTCCTTGGAATTTTGATTAGTGAGGTAATTGTGAAAATACATCTTTTAAAAATTTCATTAGTTTCTCAGTCTATTTATAGGCAGCCCATAAGGCTGGTCACTCATTTTGAGAGTCTTGACAGTTAATTTGGTCACTTTGTTTAAGTTAGTGTCTTCTTGAGCCCACTATTTTGAGCAAAGTCCAGTCCAAGGCTCATTAGTGTTATAGAGCTCCATTTTATTGCAGAACTATTATTTGAAATGAGAGATTATATATTATAAACGTTAGCTTGTTCTCTGTAATTTATACTAAGGAGACAGTACAGTAATAAGAAATAGACCCTTAAATACAAGTACGTTTTGCTCTTAGAGACTGTGTGAAAGACAGTCTCTACCCTACCCCCTATTAATGAGTTAACCCTTAATCTAGAGGGAGGGAAGGAGAGAGTGACCCTCTGTAACTGAAATTGAAAATAATACTGAGTCACTCATTTGCACTTTTAGAAGATGCACAATTTGCTGGGCATGGTATCTCACATCTTTAATCCTAGCACTTGGGAGGTAGAGGCAAGCAGATTTCTTAGTTTGAAGCCAGCCTGGCCTGTATAGAGAGCTCCAAGATAGCCAGAGCTACACAGAGACCCTCTGTCTGTCTGTCTGTCTGTCTGTCTGTCTGTTTGTCTGTCTGTCTTCTACCCCATTATGGTCAGGGAGCCAGTAGGAGGACAGTTTGGTTTTATTGCAATTCTTAGAGGTACTGAGCTGGTGACTTTATGTCACCTCCTTTCTGAGATGTAACTTAACCTTTTAATGAGATGGTGTTTAAGAACTTTACCAACGTTCAGGTTCTGTATTACATTGTCTTTTACTTCCTGATTACAGTTCTCAGAAAGGTTAGACTATTTGGCAGGTTTTTTTTCCTTTAAAATTAAATTTATTTGTGAATGTTCTTGGTCTCTGGAGTCTCCATCATGTAAGTTGTTTACGGTAGGGTATGTTGGGCACAGAAGGGATTAGGTAAAACTGAGGGTTGCTTCTCATGGATGTGTACCTGCAACCTGCAAGACATGTTTAAAATGCTCACCGTCTTCACACATTACTCTTGTGCCATTGGAATATTTTTGCCAAGTTAATGTTCAGCTTATATCATGTCTACTAGTTTATGTCTGAAGAATAGACAGTCTAATTATTAAAAATCTGTTCTCAACTTGGAGGACATTTACTGGGAACACTAGAGACTTGCTGACTTATTTTCTTCTATGGGAAACAAGAGCCATTTTAGTTTTTAAATACATGGCCAGGGCTGGGCATATGGTGCTGTGCACCTGTAAACCCAGGACTTGGGAGGGGTTTACAGAAAGATGCAGGCCCACCTGATCTGCACAAGACCCCTTCTCAATACTCTCCTTTCTCCTCCGACAAACAAACAAACAAATGAGGAGGGGGAGGTAACTTGGAGCCAGATGCCTGTTGAGACAGCCCCCATCTTTGTAAGTTTCTGTGGTGCTGTAGTAGTCAGCAAGCAGCATAGAGTTGGCTTATCAGGAAGGATAAGGATACTTACCTTAAGTAATGTGAAATGCATTAAAATCGCAAGGATTTATAACTTCTATTAACAGTTTCTTTTTTGTAATAGCTTTATGCTTAGAAAGTTGATTTTTTTCATATTTTTTCTAGTAAATGCATTGATTGTTTCACCATTACATTTTTAATTTTAAAAGTTTTAAGATTCTATAACTTATGTATATATTACTACTATTATTGAAATAAAATTGCATATGTAAATATTTTGATCCAAAACAACTTACAACTTATTTAAAAGAATAGCTTCTTATATGTTAACATTCCCTACCTGCCCTGGTGTTGAGGTAAAGAAGGTGAATACAGAATTTGTTAATTATAATGTATGTTATTGCAAGCACAGACAACTATTCAAATTGGTTCAGACAACTCATAAAAAGAATAATCGGCTCATGGAAGTGTTTACAGACACCCAAGGATGTGAGGTCTGAGACAACAGGACTTGGCATCTCTCTTGCTGTCTTCTGTATGGTAGTTTTTTCTTAGGCTGATTCAGTGTGATTGCACTTGGTCACAGCAGTCTCCCGGTTTGCTTGTGTTTTGGTTTTCAAGACAGACTTTCTCTGTATAACTCTGTCTGTCCTGGAACTTGCTCTGTAGACCAGGCTGGCCTCGAACTCACAGAGCTCCACCTGCCTCTGCCTCGAAGTGCTGGGATTCAGGCGTGTGTCACTACTGCTAGACTTCCTGATTTGCTACTTAAAAATCAAAACATAAAAGCCAACTGTATTTTCCCCAATAAAAGTATCGGGCTTGAGTCATGTCATGTTGCTTTTGTCAAGGGACCAGACTTGAACTATTTGATGATCCCAGGAAGGTGGTTCTCTAATTGGTCAGGGTAGAATAGCTTGAGTTGGTCCTCTGAAAACACATAAATCAAGTTTACGGGATGATGATGTTCTCAGGGACTATCAAGAATCTGCATTAGAATCAAGGAATGATTAGAGTGGGTGTCAAAAATAATATTTGTTTGCTCTGAAGCCTATGCCTTTATGTAGTCCACAACCTAGTAGAGGAAGGAAAATTTTAGCTAGCACTGACAACAGGGTTGTTGCTGATTTAGGTGGACTGAAATGCAAATCAGACTTGGAAATGAAATGAATAACATTCAAAAATGACCACTTAAAAACGCATAGACTTAAAGGTAGCATGGTTGGTCAATATGGCATTGCCATTAATCTTCCTTATATTCTCATGGACATTCTCATGCATCACACTTTGAAGCACATGTTTGAGTAGAATACCTGCTAGTTTTCTTTGGGTTATTCTACGAAGCTACAAGAGCACTGGCTGGAGTGTAAACTGCTCCACAATAGCATAGTTAACCTTTTTCTCTCTATCCTGTAGAGAATTTAGTACTGTACATATAATGGGCTAGCTTACTTTTGTGATACTGTCCAACCACATAATGTTACACCTTGTAGGGAGCTGGTAGGCTGAAAGGTGAGCTTGATCCAAGGACCCTCCCTCATCATTATGCTGAGGCAGAGCCATGACCAGAGAAGGACTTGGTGGGATTCGGAGTCAGAGGTGAGGACAGTCTTTGGGAGTAGGAAGTGATCACTGAACATTGTCCAAACAGCCTGGCTTTCCCATCAAGACCTTGATATTAACAGTTTCTCTTCTGGATCAGAGGAGTATTACCTCACTTGGATGCAAGCTCCTCTCATATGCATGCCAAGTAAATACTCTTGTCTTGCTGTTTTCTGATTGGGCAGGCATTCTCCTGTGTAGGCCCAGGTCCCTAGAGAGTCATATTGTCTATGCTCAGGTATAATATTGGGTCCTCTGAGACTCATGGCAGTCAAGGTGCAATAATATAGTGGCTTAGTAAGTTTAGGTGTTTATTCTGAGATCAGGATGTAGTTCTCAGCTATTTCTCCAGCACTAAGGTGCCATGCCATGTTTCCCACCATGATGGCAATGGACTAAGACTTCTGAAACTAGAAACAAGCCCCAGTTAAACACTTCCCTTTATAAGAGTTGCTTTGGTCATGGTGTCTTTTTGCAGCAGTAGAACAGTGACTAAGGTAATGACCAATTATGTGATAGCGTCACTAAATAGACAAGGTCAAGGTAATACATTTTGTTGTACTAATGAGCTGACTTTCCTATCATGTGCTGTCACATTGGCTGGCTGCCATCGCTGTGAACAATTACCTGTCTGTTGATAGATTTGGAATGTTCCTAATAGGCGTACTCAGCATACTGCTAGTGTTTCACCACCACCCTGTTCTCCCTCCCTTTTTTGAGTCATGGAGTCATGGACTGAAGACTGGTCTTGAACATACTATGTAACTGAGGATGACTATGTGCTGATCCTTTTGTCTAAACCTCTCAAGAACTGGGATTAAATTAAATTAAATTAAAGGCAGAAAATACTATTCATGCCTTCTCCCATACTTGGGAAGATATTGTTGATGTGTGGAAAAGGGTAAAATACTTGACTTCAAAATATTCATTATCAAGTGATGAATTTCCATACAGTGAAATAGGTAATTGAGAAGAGGTGTGCATACAAAGTATTTAAGAGGCAATGGTGAGAAGGATGTGAAAGAATTCTTCAGGGAACGATTCAGACTCCCTGTGTTACACGCAGAGATCTAAAGGGGAAAGAGAAGTTGTGAAGAGGTTTGTATTAGTATCAGTGTAGTAGGGAAGAAAGCTGGGAGAAGAGAGAGGATATTCTTCCTGGTATACGTGGAATACCAAGTAAAGGATTATCTTCCCTAGGTGATGGGAAACAGCTTAAAGAGAGGGTCCTACCATTGCTGTCCTGTCCAGAACCCTGGCTAGATGTAGTGTGGGTTGTGGGTTGAATTGTGAGGAATTGTGAGCTGAGACTCGTGATGAAAGGCTTTCATAAGAATCTCTGCAGGAAGAGTGTGTTCTTATGATGAGAATGAAGAGGGTGAGTTTGAGAGATATGCTGCGCCAGTCGGTGGTGGCGCACACCTTTAATCCCAGCACTTGGGAGGCAGAGGCAGGCGGATTTCTGAGTTCGAGGCCAGCCTGGTCTACAGGGTGAGTTCTAGGACAGCCAGGGGAGAGAGAGAGACAGAGAGAGAGAGAGAGAGAGAGAGAGAGAGAGAGAGAGAGAACATTCACTGTAGGTAAAACAAGTGAATTGAAAACTGGTTGGGCATACATGGCAAATAAAAAAGGTTGGATCATAGTGCCCCATAACTTTATGAGCAGGCACCATTTACTTATCTGTAGGAGACTGACCATTTGGGGATATGCATTTCAGGTGAATGAATTTTAAGAACAGTGGATGAGTGAGAGAAGACAAACACAGGTGATTGCATAAGAGTATCCAGGCCTTACAGGACACCGTAGAGATGGCACAAGAGAGTTTGTGGGGTGATAAGATTGTGATTGTTATGGCAGTTGGATGGGTGTGTAACTACTTGAAAGTTACACTTCACTGTGTGCATTTTGTTATGCATAAATTATAATTTGGTAGAAAAAAAAAACTTTAAGAGGGAGGCCAGGCCAAGGGTAAGTAAGTAAACATGCTGGGATTTCATTTAGGCTGTGGCTGAAGTTCTCCCAGTGGATGAGTTAAAGCCGCATGCTGAAATGGGAAGAGGCCCAAAGATAGAAACCGGGTTGTGTGGCTGGAGAGATGGCTCAGCAGTTAAGAGCACTAACTGCTCTTCCAAAGGTCCTGAGTTCAAATCCCAGCAACCACATCGTGGCTCACAATCATCTATAATGAGATCTGATGCCCTCTTCTGGTGTGTCTGAAGACAGCTACAGTGTACTTACATATAATAAATAAATCTTGAAAGAAAGAAAGAAAGAAAGAAAGAAAGAAAGAAAGAAAGAAAGAAAGAAGGAAGGAAAGAAAGAAACCGGGTTGTAAGCTTTAGAGTGGGGAAGAAAAGGAGGCCATGAACTTAGACCCACCGGAGCCTGATGCAAGAAGGGTGTTCTAGAAACCATCCCAAGGGAACGAGTGGCATTCGTAGAGAGGACAGGCTTTCCTTTGCTACTGAGGCCCATGATAGGAACTGTTGGTTTCAGTAGTTGAAAGTCATTGTTTTTCAGTGAATCTGTGGTTCAAGATGGAGGATGAGAGTCAGTCCTGACTGTGAGAAAGACTGATGCAGACTACTTCTTCCTAGGTGTGGACCATAAGTACTAGACTAGTAGCTGTTTGGAAAACTCTGCAATTCTTAACAATTTCTTGGTCCTTTTATCTGTTATGGGCTAGGGAATTTTAATATCAAAGATGACTGTAGATGGAGGCCATTGATGGGCAAGGGATGATGAGACAGCAGAACAGGCTTCTTGCCATTTCTGTCAGGTGGAGGGTGTGACATTAGGTTGGAGTGGCTGTAGATAGGACTAGCTTATGGGAAGATGGTGAAAAGGAGTCAAAGCAGAGAAGATGGTTTAAGGGGCTTTTAGAAAACTTCTGAAATTGCTCCTTAGGAAACAGGAAAAAGAACTCTCAGGTTCTACTGCAATGAAACACCATGTCTTAAAAGCACCATGGGGAGGAAAAGGTTTCATCTAGCTTACTCTATTCATACCACTGTTCATCATCAAAGGAAGTCAGGGCAAGACTCATACAGGGCAGAAGCTTATGTTGGGGCTATGTATCAGCAGTGGTAATGAATATCAACACACCTCGTAGTAGTGCCACTCCCTATCGCAAACACACACGAGTCTATGGGTGCCATACTTATTCACACCACCTCAGCCAGGTCTGTCACTAGCACATAGAATGACTAACAGTTTTTTTTTTTTTAAATTAAACAAACAAACCAACCAACCAACCAACCAACCTCTGGTTACTAAGGCTGTTACTTCTGTGCTGTGGGATATTGGATCTGCCAGGCATCATCCAGAGGTATGTAGTGTAGCCCATCACTAGAGTTAAATTTGTTGACTTCGTGATGAGGTCAAGGTTTTAATTTACTTATTTTCTGTTCGGTCTTGGGGATGCCTCTGGAATGCAACATGGTTCTCCCAGTCACACTTCCTGTCTCCTGAGTCAAGATTTTGTTTGTCTAGAAATGAGAGACTTTTTCTAAGAACATGCTTTCTTGAATTAACACAGGACAGAATCCACTGCTGTTGTGAAGGGCAGGGCTATGCAGAGGCCTATTAGATACTCAGCTTTTGGCCAATACCATTTGTTGGAGGTCTGTCTTCTACGAAGCTTTTTGAGGTATAAATGTTGGCTTCTGTGGGAAGAACATTCTGAGAAGATTGCCTTTCTAAGTGTCAGCACTGTCTGTGATGTACCTTGGAGTTCTTACATAAAATGCCCAGGGTAAGCCAGCAGGCCCACAGGTGCCAGCAGTTCCATTAGTTTAACAGAGAGAAGGCTATACCATCTGTCTTCATGTTCATCAGCTGGCAGAGCTACACCACAGGTGTGATACTGTGCCCAGAAAACTCCCCCAAGAACTTAGATCTCCTGGTTGTGCTGGTTTCTCCTGTTCTGTGGTTTGTTGGACAAAGCCAAGCAAAGTAGCTTTCATTTTCCACTAACTCTGTGAGGACTCTCTAACCTTTAATTATGTTGCCTTAACTCCTCAGTCACATACTGTAGTCAGAAAGCACGGCCTATGCTTCCTAAGGACTGGACTTTCAACTACTTAAGAAGTAAGGCTGGACATTCTACTTGACTTACTGTCTACTTGGATGAAGTGAATCCTGATATTACTTGGGTACATTGTGGATTATTGGAGAATTTCCATGAGACTATACATCTAAAAGTACCACACAAGCTAGGTAGTGGTGATACATACTTTTAGTCCCAGCAAAGGCAAGGGTCTCTGAGTTCAAGGCTAGCCTGGTCTACACAGTAAGTTCCAGGACAGCCAGGGCTATACAGAGAAACCTCTCTCAAAATACCCATTTCCCCCTCCAAAAAAAGAAAAAAACTACCTCACAAAAGTTGCTTTACTCTGAACTTTCCCCAGGAGAGCCTGACTTAGCTTTCCAACTTTTCTCTTGCCACTCAGAGGTCTGTTTCTCATACTTTTCACTGTGGTCTGTGCTGGGATGTGTTTTGGGAGTGTGGAGGACACAGCATTTGGAACTGAACACATTAGGTGTTCTTTTAAAATCTGATGCAAGCGTTAGGAGCTATTCTTAGAGGCAAATCTGAGTCTGTAGATTTAAGTGTGCTTTGTGAATGCTATGCTCCAAATCCCTCTACCCGCACCCACTGAAGATCCCTCCTTTTATTTAAGCAAACCTGTAAGTCCTGTGGCATACATACTTTACTTAATAGATATGGGGCATTTGGGGAGAACTTAACAGAGTTATGCTTTGTTTTGAGCAGCTGGCACCTATTTTACAAAGAGAAGTTCTTTTTGTTTTTAGTGTGACTGTGAGTAACAAGAAATAAAGGAATTTGTTGTTGTTTATAGTCAGTTAGGAAAGCAGGTGTCTTCTATAAGTTATTGTACATGACACATCTGCTTTACCCTGATATAAAAAGGCCATTTAGAGATCTGTTATTGGAATGCAGGAGTCACAACTTGTAGGGCAATAATACACAATTCATAGAAAATTCTAAAGTCCTGACTGAAACACAGACAACTTAGAGAAAAATACTTATTTTCATGGTGTCATTGTGCCTTTTTTTTTCCAGAAACAGTAACTCTTTAGGATGGTAGTGTTCCTCAGCGGAAGACTAGGAGACAAGCACTGCCCACCAGACTATTTGTAGGGATATAAGAAAGTCAACAGTTGGCTTGGTGAGACCCCAGAAGAAACATACCCTTGATGCAAGTGATGTGGCTTTGTTCCCAAATAGTTGCCAGCCCTGCTCATTACTTCTCTTCAATACAGTATCTTTGATGTTGACTAGGGAGAAAGAGGTGACATCAGAGAGTAACTTTGGTTCTTTCGCTTATGTGGATGTCTGCAGCAGCCACCCTTTCTTCCTTTTTGACCTAGAAGGAAATGAGACTTGTTCACTATTATGTGTATTGATGGAACTCCCCAACCACTTTATTGTTTTTTTTAAAAGAAAGAATCTTTGGTAGTTGGTTTTTCATCCCTTCCTGGTTGTATTCTCCAATGGAACTAATGATTTCAAACTTGGAAGTTAAACATATTAAAATTACATGGTTCTTTCTCTCTCAAGCTAAGTAGATCTTGGCACATAAAAAAAGTTTCCATTTTTTTTCTAATTATTTGTCATACCTTTTTGTGGAGCAATATCAGACTTGCTGTTCAGCTTTTCACCTTTGGCTCATTAAAGCTGGCCGTGATTCTTCAGGCTTCTGTGGTTTGGGTTTAGCCGTGGGGGGCTGGATAGATTGTTGAGACCAGCTGGTCAGAATTGATTCTTTGATTTTGAAATATTAACTGAAGCTCCTGTACCTCCCCAAAGGGCAGGAGAGTAACCATCAACAGCAACACCTCCAGGTTGCATCCAGCACATGGTACCAGTGGAGCGGTAAGAAGCCACTGTTTGCAGCTTCTTCAGCTTTCACTAGGCATTCCTGTGCCTGCCTGTCCATCTTGGTGGGTTTTCAGGGTGCAGAGCCTTGAAGCAGAATTCTAGGACTGATAGACCTGAACTCAACTTCTTCTGAGTTGGCAGTCTCTTATGGGAAAAGCAGTGTGTATCTCAGGGTGTGTGTTGTGAGACACTGTTCTTAAGAGATGTTAACAAAGGTCTATCCACCTCAGATTCAGAACTGACAATGGACCAAGGTAGGCAGACCAATTGAAGAGTCAGTGTGTTTTAATAGGGGTTGCTTACAGGAGTGGAAATGCTCTAAAGACAAGCTGGATCACCAAAGTCCACTCCAGCGTGGTGGCAGCTCACCAGAACTGACACCTAGACTGTATTGCACAGCCTGTAGGCTGCTCAGCAGCTTGCAGAGGGGTTTTTGTAGGTTTGTTTTGGTAGCTCTGTTGGTCTGAGCCTCTTGCAGGCCAGCTTTGCTGATTGCTTCTTTTTCCAGGCAGTTCAACTTGTCTGAGAGTGTCTCTCATCAGTCCTTAATTGCATATATGAGAGAGGAGAGGGAGTAATCCAGTGCATCTGGTCAGTTTCAGAGACTTCCTGAAGCCATTCAGTTGTTTATTTCCTGATTTTTATAAACCTCCTTGCAAGATTCAATGTTTCACTTCTCTCTTAACATCCCAGTTAAGATTCACTGCAAAATGGAAGATTTTAATATGGGAGGAACTGCTACACAACATGTTATAAAATACACTTTAAGAACCAGTTTTGAAGTTGATATGGATTCTCTTGAGTGATCTGGAAGATTGATAAAAAAGAACACCATTGGCAAGTAAATTTAGAGTTGGTGAGAATGTAACCATTGTTCTGTAACAAATTGGGTGTTTAACAGTAACCAGAAACTTTAGATGAAAGGAGAACATTTCATCCCTTGATACTCATTTTTCAGTTATTTGTCACATTTCAATGTTCAGCATTGGAAGGGATGGGAAGTTATCAGAATAATCCTCTAAGGTTTGCATAGGTGAAATGGCCCTTGGACAAGTACAGGCCCATTCAGTGAGGGGGCAGCACAAAGCTCTGTCCAGTCCTGCTATGGAGATGGTTGTCTTCAGCAGAGGTTAGCCTCTATGGTGTGTAATTATTAACAGTGCGCTCAGGCCTAACACTTTGCTATTCATTATCTGTTCGTTTTGTTTTGTTTTTGTGTATGTGTGTGTCTTGTCATCCCTGTTAAATTCCTCCCCATCACTTCTTGTTGGTCCTTGGCCCTTATTTCCCTCCTCCTTTTTTGTTAAACATTGTTTCTTAATATGTTTTTTGTTTGTCTAGCTTTTGTTTTTTAAGACAAGGTCCCTCATAGCCCAGGCTGGCCTTGAACTTGTAGCTGAAGATGACCTCTACTCTCAAAACTTCTGCCACTACTTTCAGAGTGCTAGAATTATAGACAAGAGCCACCACATCCAACTTTCATAGATCTTTTTGAACTTCTAATTTTAAATTCTATTTCTTTAACTTTTAAATTAGTTTGGAGTTACCACAATATGCTTAAGAGTTAATATGCATTCTTTGTTATAAACATTTATTTTATGACACAGTGGAGCTCAGAGGGTAAGTCAGTTCCCCTTTTAAGGGAATGAACTCAATTTGTTAGGATTGATGGCAAGCACCTTTTTCCAACTGTGTCATCTTGCTAACCCTTGATTCTTTTTTGTTTTGTTTTTGTTTTTTCAAGACAGGGCTTCTCTGTATAGCGCTGGTTGTCCTGGAACTCACTCTGTAGACCAGGTTGGCCTCGAACTCAGAAGTCCACCTGCCTCTGCCTCCCAAGTGCTGGGATTAAAGGTGTGCACCACCACTGCTTTGCTAGCCCTTGATTCTTTAAAAAAAAAATTTAACTACAATTATTTGGGGGGGTGGGGATTGTGTGTGTGTGTGTGTGTGTGTGTGTGTGTATGTGTGTGTGTGTGTACTTGTGCACAGGTTTATGCACCATGGTGAGTGTATGGAGATCAGAGGACAATATTGTTCAGCCATGGGGATCATTAGGCTTGAAGGCATGCACATGCATCCATTGATCCATCGTATAAGCTCAACACAAAATTCCTGTAATGAAATCAAGCCTTGTTACCATCTAGTTATATTTGTTCCTCCCCAAGTCTTCATGAGGAGGTCCTGAGTTGGAGCTACTAGGAAAGCTTGTCTGTTGGACCTTTTTCAGCAGAGTTATCACAGTGTTCATTAATGGGTATCTAGATTCCCTGATATTTGATGTTTAGCTATAGATTTTGGAAAAATTTCTAAAAGCTTTTAGTATTCAGAGATAGTAGTATGTTGCCCTTTGCAAGTAAGTAGTAGACCTCGAGATAAAGTAGTAAGACCCTAGACAGTGACTTAGCCATTTAATCTCCTGTGTCACAATGTCTCGCAGTGAGTCTTTTCCTTCCTTACTTCCTGGAATTTTCCCTTTATTTTATGTGTATGTGTGTTTTGCCTTCATGTTAGTCTGTGTATGTAGTGTCCGAAGATGACAGAAGAGGCCATCAAATTCCTTGGGATTAGAGGTATAGAGGGTCCTGAGCCATGTGGGATTTGAAGCCAGGTCCTCTGGAAGAACAGCCAGTGCTCTTGATTGCTGAGCCATCTCTCCAACCTTAAGTTTTTGTTTTGTTTTTTCCTTAATTAGTGGGTTTATGTACTACTTCGTTGAATTGGCAGTGAATCCCTAAATTATACTTTGCTGTTCAAATCTTGTAGCATCTCTTTTTCAGGGATGCAAGTCATTTACTATCATTTTAAAATTAGCATATACACTTTGTCTGAGTAAAAAGCCTTCATTGCATGGGATGGTATGTACTTAAAGTCTTCATTTCCTTTTGGAGAGGAGCATGGAGGATTCTCCTGACATATTAAAATCTAACTGTTTATATGGTCACTTCCATTTTTATTGCATAGTTTTCTTTTTAACAAGGAACATACAGCCCCATTTAAAAGAGTCTCTGATGCTACCTACATCCTGACTTTAGATAAGTCTGTCTGCCCCACTTGTTTTCCCTTATAGTATAGAATATTTTTATCATTAACATAAAGATTTTAGGTGTTTTATTTACTTTGCCTCAAGAATGTCCAGACATGCCAGCTTTGGAAAACTGATTTGAGATTACTTGTATTGGTTTCTCTCAAGAAGGACCCATTGCTTCACTGAAACAGCTCTGTTGCATAACTGTCCTGTATCTAAAAATACTCAAAAGTGGAGTAGCATCAGCCTTTGCCAGGGATGTGAACTCAACTCCTTGGCTGTTTGTGCTAACTCTGAGTCCAGACTCCCTTGAAGTGTGTCTCAAAGGTGATCCTTCAGAGATCACAGCAAGCTTGTTTCAATCTAGTTTGATAGCATAATAGACAGATTGAGATTATTGATGTTCACATTCGACCAGTGAATACTAGGGATCTTTAAGGATTGTATGTATACTTCTCAAATGTCTTTGGTGCCTAGAATGTTCCTGATCTATATACAAAAACTGTGTTGTGAATTTCACTTCACATAGCCTCTGTATTGGATCCAGGAAGGTTGTCATAGTTGGCTGAATGCTGGTCAGGATTAGTATTCCTTGATTGCCTGATTTGCCACATGAAATAAAATGAACAGTTTTCTCTTACAGCTTGTGTGTAGTGATTACAAATAATTTATTGATTAGGAGGGAAGTCTACTGTGTCTTCAGAGACCTGGGCCTGCCAATTACCTGACACTAGACAGGACATCAAGTGTTGTTAATATCCTGTTCATGCCACTGTGGAGTTAAGATTGTATTTCTTAGGATATTCTTTTTTTGGATCAAAATGATGTCTAGAAATTAGATTTATTGAGTGTTGACTATGTGGTAAAGACTGTTATATCATTTCTTATGCTTTTTTAAAAAAAACTATGTGCCTGTGTCTGTGTGAGAATATGCTCTGTATATATCAGTGCCCACAGAGGACAGAATGGGGAGGGTGTTGTGTCCCTTGAAACTGGGGTCACAGGCTCTTGTGAGTGGCTGTGTGGGTTCTGGGAGGTGAATCTTGGGTTCTCTGCAAGAGCAACAAGTGCTATAAAGTGCAGAGACATCTATCTGGATCCCATGGTAATGTTTTTAGTTCTTGCAATATTTAGCAGATATTTTGTTCATTCAGCACAGTATGGAGACTCTTATCACACTCTTCTGGGTTTCTGTATGATCCCACTGTAATAGAAGAACATGCCATGGAGTGGCCTCACCTCTTCTGAAGGTGCTTGAGGGGATTGATTTTCAGTTCAAAGAGCTGTTGTGCAAAATGCAGTGCCAGGGTGCTAGAGGTGTCTCCCTGCAGATCTTAATAGAGTCAGGTTTTAAAATACCAATGCATTTTTCCATAAAGGCCACAGTTTTTACCTCAGGCCCTTATTTTGTACAGGTCTTATTTTGTTATAATTACTTGTGATAATGTCACTTTAGAAGGGAGGATAACTGCGCATTGGGAGCTTTGAGTCATCCTCTGGCGTAGAGTGCAGTGGGCAGGATCAGGATCCTGAGACTGAGCATCCACCAGGAGAACTTCTTTGATCTTACATTGGACATTTTCCCTTATGCTCCTCAAAGGGGAAAGCTGGTATATTTTCAAAAACAAGGTATAGAATAAATGGTGGCACTGTTTGTTCCTAGGAACTCGTACTCATGTTCCTGTAGCATGGGTTGTGCAAGAGACTAGTTACAGTGGCTGTTTCTGCAGGGAATTAGGACTTGTGGAGGCAGGGCGAGCGGGAGCTCTTTCCCTCCACATCCTTTTCCTTGTTGTGATTTCAACAACCATAAATACAAAAATATTCAAACCATAAATACAAAAAGCACAAACATTGCCTGCTTTCACCTTAGGTTTGTCCTGATCTTACTTCTGTTTATTCTGATCAGCACTGTTATGAGCTACATACGGAGTTTATCCTTGAAATGTTTACCAGAGAATGGATTCAAAACCCAGATCTGTAGTTCAAGCAGTAATACCCTCTCTGAAATGTTAGAGTAAATTGTGTGGTGGTAACAAGATGTTAGTGGGATTAGAGTAGTTCTGACAGCAATTAATTTAAGTCTCCCCAGTCTTCATTTTCTCTGCTAGGGATTCAGCATTGTTTGACATCTGTTGTTTAAGAAGTCCAGCATCACCCACCCTTCATTCAAGTCCCTCCCTGAAGCTGGGGCTCCTGCTGAGACTTCAGTCCAGTTTCAGATGGCTGATGATAACCTAGGCTTAGGTGTTCTGTGTTCCTGGCATCAGTGAAATGGCGTCAAAAAGCTCAGATTAGTGAGATGCAGAGAAACTTTGAACAGCCTGTCAAGCAGGGGTTGGGAGGGACTTGTCCATTTTCACTGGACTTGAAAGAAAAGAGAATGTGAAGTTTGGAGTAGCTGTCATCCATAATGCTATCACCAGGAGCCAGAGAAGAGGCTAGCAGAAATTTTGGAGCATGGACAACTGATGTCTAGTAACCTTGGTTGTACCTGGCTCGAGCTCTAGCTAATGTTTGTCCTGTTCCTGACCTCAGATGAACTCCTCACTGTAGGCTAAATGCACTTCTGGCTTCAGTTTCTCATTGTACCTTAGAAATAAAACTTGTAGTTGATGCAGGTAACCCTTTATATTGTAGGATTATTAGCTGGTGAAATGTGATCTGTACAGCACAGGGTGTGGGTGCCTAAAAAGCAAATAATACAGGAGACCATAGAAAGCTGTCTAACTCCTTAGCTTGCAAAGCCATGTATGTGAAAATAAAAGCCCCTTTGCCATATAACTGTCAAGAGCTACCTCGGTAAGGCTCCAGGGCAGAGAGAAGCCTGTCTTCTGGAGTAGGCTTGAGTTTCTTGTTTTCTAATCTTTTAAAGACACAATCCACCTTAAGCTGTGTGAGTGACACACACCTGTTATCCCTAAGTGTCTGGTGGTCTGAGGCAAGAGACTTGTCAGTTGAAGGCCAGCCTAGGCTACATAGTAAGGCCTAATAAGTAAACAAATCCACTTTTCTGTCTTTAAGACAAAAAAGGAAGCTGTCTGATAACTGGGACAGAACTTAGAAGCAACAGAACCCTTAACAGTAGCAGGCCAGCCAAGGACTGGCAGCTTCTCGGAAGTCAGCACTGTGTGTGTGCACATTTGGCTTCTTAGGGCCTCCGAGCAGAGAGGTTGGAGAACAGTTGCAGTGCTATAGAGACAGAATGATTTAAAGCTCTCTGAAAGCTGTTAGCATTGAACTACAGACCCACTGGGTCCTATAACACAGAAATGTCTTAACTGCTTGCCCAACATCTTGACATATTTTCTAATAGTGCAGTGTGGCATACTTCTTAAAGATTAGATGTAAATAAAATTCAATTTCATTTTAAGAGTTGAGTAGTTTCTCTTTTCTTTCTGTCTCTCTTCTCTCTTAATCTCTTACTCTTGTCTTAACTCTCCCTTTCCCCTCTCTCCACATGGCCATGGCCAGCCTCTACTTTCCTATCTCTTTTCTCTCCTTTCTGTAATAAAACATTTTACTACCATGAAAAAAAATTAAAAAGAGTTGAGTAGTATGAAGTAACTGGTAAGGACCTGGAGTGCTTCAAGAGTAGAGAACCTGGCTGGACAGATGGCCATCCTTCCCAGTTACCTACATGGTGACACGCAACACTGGTCCCAGGGAGTCCAGTGCTGACCTCCGTAAGTACAAGGCACCCATATGGGGCAGAGACATACAAAACACCCGTCTGTGCACATGAAAAGAAAAGTTAAAAAGATAGTAGAGGATTATTGTTCTTAGAAAAATAAGCTCAGCAATGACAAATGTTCTGTACATTCTAGATAATGTAAACTTTAAAGTAAAACTTCCAAGGCATGTGGAGCCTACTGTTCCATCTGTAATAATTTTTTTCCTTTTCCTTTCATTATTATCTTATACTGTTCTAAAGGATTGTCTTTTTATTATCAGCAAGTAGACTTTGAAATACTTGGTTTTACTTTGTTGCTTGCTTGCTTCCATATTATGAAAAGGCATATATTGTAGCATTTATCGAAAAAAAGTTGAAATAAATATATAAAGGATGAGGAAATCAGGCTGATAACTTGGATTTTTTTGCCGGATTATGGAAATTATTGATAGCATTTTCTTTTTGGCATAATGTGATCAAGTTGACCCTGTTTAGTTAGAAAGAACTTGAAAGCAGATCATGTATAAGCGGGGGTAGCAGAACTGTAAATAAATGTTGAAGAAAATCCTTGCTTGAGCTGGGAAGCAGGGTGTGGTAACAGTGATCATCACAGGTTGCAGCAGTACTGCTTGCTTATGCCACTGCACTCTACTGTTTGCTAGCTGATGATGTGTTTCCCATGCTTTCAACGTCCTACAACCATCTGAGGCAGGGGGGTTGCTTTATCTGGAAATCTAGGAGGCTTTTCACTTCCTGCCCTGCTCCTGTGAGGTACTCCTTAGAGGAACCATAAGAGACTAAAGAGACTGCAAGTAAAGCATACACGGTGCCTCATTTGAGTGGGCTTTATTACCCCACGTAGCCCTGCACACAGACCAGGCTTTGAAATGGTGTTTAATACATTTAATGGTTACGGGGTGTGTCTCTACATAGGAATTTTGTCTTAATGGCACTAATGCTTTTCAAAGAAGGGATATTTGACTAAACTGGTGATGGGCAAGTTGGTGTTGTGTAGTCTTTAATTGAGTTGTCTTTTCTCTCCAGCCATGCAGACATTTCCCAGGATTTACCATGATACTCATCTGTGAGGGTTTGTTGTTGATACATTAAACAGGTGTTTTATCAAGGCACTACTGTGTGCTAGCAGCTGGAAACATGATGTAGGACTCCCTCCCTCCCTCCCTTCCCTTCTTTTCCTTTTCCCTTCTTTCCCCCTCCCTCTCTCTCTCTTTTTTTTCTTTTTTAAAACTAGATTTTAGTTCTTTGCATCTTTTGAGACTAGATTGACTCCATAGAGGCAGAAACGTTGGAGACCTTGCTGCGCTTGCAGGGTGTGTGTGTGGAAATGCTGTTTTCTTTTGTTTAGAAAGACACTTCACTCCAGGAGCAGAGTCAGATCTCCAGGCTGGCAGTTGGTAACACGGCATTTGGGAACCGGGATTGCACAGACTAGTGCTTTGATGGGGCTGCACGGACTCCATTAACAACAGCAAGATGGGTCTGCCTGGATGCGGTGCTGATGACAAATAAATGTGTATTGTTTTTAGGACTGAATTATTAATGTGATGGATTGCAAGTGTTGGTGGTGTTTTGATATTTATGCTGATTTTCCAAGAATAAAAGCAATTTGGGAAGAGGTATAAAATTTAAAGAAAATAATTGCTTCACTTGCCCTTTAGGGTCAGTTCTCCATTTTATATCCCATCATGAGAGTTTAGGGGGAGAGCTTCGAAGAGGGCACAGAGCGGGTATGGGGAACAGAGGGGGCAGAGGGCACTGAGGGGGCAAGGTAGTCTCCACGGACTCAGGCAGCATAGCTTGTCATAGCAATTGCCACATGATTTCAGAAACTCACATTTATCTTTTAATACCTTGACGGTAAAATTGCTTATAGAAGCATTTCCCCCTTTTCCCTGGTAGTAATAACGGTAACAGGGGAGAGCGTGCAGTGCCAGCCAGTGTTATACAGCCGCTCACGGTTTCAGCCTTTCGACTGTGAATGTGTTCATGAGTGGTTCTGCCTGGAACTCATATAGTTTTGTTTTAAAACATCTTAAATGTGACATTTTCTCAAAGTAGCTTATTAAAGACAATTTTTTCCTCTGACCCTGTGGCCTTGCTATGCTTATTAGTAAATAAGCTAAGTGCTAAACCATTCAGTTTCTCTGCTACAAATTAAGCAAAATTTAATGGGGTCTTAAAATTTTTATTTCCTACCTTCTTCCTTCTCTTTGACAGAGCCTCCCTATGATGCCCAGGGTAGCCTTGAACTTCTGGTCCCTAGTAACTGAGATAATAGGTTTTTGAAACTGTATGTACCGCTTTAAACTAATATATAAATGTGGGGACATGGTAAGATCTCCACAGGTTCATGCTAAAGGAACTGAAAGAGAGAGAAAGACAGATGTAACAAGTGATAGCACACCTGTCAGGACAGAAATAAAGGCGATTATGGCTTGATGGAAACAAAGGTGCTGGAATATGCTGACGATTCGTCAGCTCCAGGTAGAGCTCCTGTAAGGAATAAGGAATGGTAGAGGTAAGAAGCTGCATGGAGCTGGGTAATGCTGGCATGGACTTTTAATCTCAGCATGTGGGAGGCAGAGACAGGTGGACCTCTATGAATTCAAGCCCAGCCTGGTCTACAGAGCTAGGACAGCCAGAGCTATACAGAGAAACGGTTTCAAAAAACCAAACAACAAGCAAGATACCAAGAAGGTTTTCAGGAAGGTGAGAACTCTGGCTAACTCTGACTATTTACATCCTCATTGCTGTGCCTCATCCCTCTTGCCTGACTCCACTACTGCTGTTATCTGCTGTTGCATTGCATGCCGTCACAGAACACTCTGGGGGGAAACAGTAGAAAGCATTGTCATTCAGGATCTCAGGAGCAGACTAATGAGCAGTCCTGGGTGGCCATCTGGGAATTAGGATGGTTGGGTGGTGGTTGGGTTATCTTGAAGGCTTTTCACCTGGTGTTGGACGTCTAGACCTAATTAAGGCCTCTTCAAGCCTCTGTGCCTCCCTGTGTGTGGTCTAATTCCATGGTCTAGCTCAGTGTTGCTAGACTCTTCACCTGACACCAAGGGAAAGGTTGATAGGAGCAGAACAGGCTGTGCGTGCGTGCATGCCAGAGGACAGGATGTGTGTGTCTTTCTGTGTGTATTATTTCCTCTTGTTCTTTACTTAGATTTTTAAAAAATTTATAGACCTGAAAATTATTACTATATGATGCTTATAATGTGTCTGTATCTGTGTGCAGGTATACATGTGCCATGAAACACATTTCATCAGAAGATAACTTTTGGGAGTCAGTTCTACTATAGTTTCTGGGGATCAAACTCAAGTCTTCAGGCTTGACAGATGCTTTTACCCACTGGCTATCTTCCTGGCATTTCATGTTTTTATCTTAACTTTTCTTTTAGAATCTCATGAGTATAAGTGTTTTGCCTGCATATATGTGTGTATATATGTAT
>JADRCD010215134.1:11696-22510 GCA_019843815.1 Montemys delectorum
GGGGGGGGGGGCACTAGCCTAGCCACAAGAAGTTACAGGGTAGAAGTTCATTGGAGATTATTTGCTCAGCATAAATATGGTCCCGGGTTTGATGTAAAAACCTTCAAAAAGGAAGAAAACCAGGTTACCATAGAAACCCATGCCAATGCCTTCTTTTCCCCTCTGTCCTCTCACCCTCTCCCCTTCCAGCCACTCCCTTCCCACTGACTGGGCCAAGGGGCAGCTCTCAGGGCAGCCCCTCTGTATGAAGCAGTACTACAGACTCTTCTCCTCTTACCGGCTTCCTGGCCATACCCAGGACACACTGGTGGCCCAGAAGAGCAGTATCATGCCTGAACCTGAACACGTCATTGTGGCCTGCTGCAACCAGGTAAGTGACCCATTGCCACAGGCTTCAGGCTTGAGGAGAATGTGGAACACATAGTGGCTAGGTGTGGCTATCCATTCCTGCTTCTTCACAAGTGTGCAGGCTGGTCCCCTGAGTCATACAGTGTGAGCTGGGGGCATGCAGCCCCCCAGGTAGGATTTCCTACTCAGTCCATACATTTCTCTTCAGCAGCTGAATTATAAGAATGAAAAGAATATTCATTTAGGGAATGAATCCCCTGGGTTCGTATCCTCAAGAAGGCAATGACTTAGGGTCATGAATGAGGTCCAGTGTGGCCCTGGACCCTTCATCTTCATGGCTATTAATTTTCATACAGTCCATGTCCTTCCTAGAAATTAGATGTATGGACAGAATAAAGACTAACAGACAAGACTTCCCGTGTGTAAGACTGTGGGTCTAGAACTTATATTTACTAATTTCATGTAATTGCTCACAATGACCCTGTAGAGGTGGCCCTTTGAGTCTTCATTTGGTAGGTAAGAAGGTGAAGCTTTGGTAAGCTAGTGATGTGTGTAAGAAGACGAAGGATTCCAGGTCCTATCAACTTCCCAAGTCCAGTCAGGTTGTCAGACGTGGCTCTACAGGGTCAATAAGCGTCCCTATGGCAGAGGAACAAGCTGAGCATGCAGGCTACTGACCCCATCTGGTGCCTACCACACTATGTATCCTGTATGCTGATGCTTCACCAAATATTCACATAGCAAAGAGTGAGGGATGGAGAAGGGTCTTAGTATCTTTTTGTATTGAAAGCTTAAGTTTGACAAGCGGAAGCCACCCTGCTTCCTACCCTACACCCTTCTTATGGTCTAATGCTTACTTCCTGAGCTCACCTCAGTAAACTGAGAGCTTGGGAAAGCCTGTCCTCCGAGGATAGCTGTGACCACTATTTGAGGGTTTAAAAGCTATAGGAGACTTCCCAGCCTGTCTAACACCCTGACCAACCAGCACAAAATGAAAACCTTTCCTCATCATCCTTCAAAGAAAGTCAAACCAAGTGCTTCTCAGCCTCCATAAGGCACATTATCCAAGCCTTCTGAAAACAACCATAGACCAGGCTTCATGGACTTCGATGAGGGTGGCAGGTTGGGCAATTACTTATGCCTGCATACCGAAAAGGATATGACAGGCTGTGTCAAGAAAGAGACCCTTTGCCAAGTCCAAGGATCTGGCTTTCAAAGCTGTAGAACTATAAGGCATACATGCCAAGCTCATGCATACACAGACGTGTGTGCAAAGATATACCTGGTGTTTTGTGTGTTGGGTTTTTTTTTTATTTTTATATTTGTCTATAACCGTTAGCTTGTTGTTGTTTGTTGTTGTTGTTGATGATGATGTTGTTGTTTAGATCTATAGCTACAGCTCCGTCTATAGCTGTTTGATCTAGTTCACTGTGCACTGGATAGGTGTATCACATTTTACTTATCCAGTATACTCCCAAAACCAGCCAGGTTCTTTCTGATGTTTTGCTAAATCAGAAGGTCTAATCCGCACACATTCTTTCATATTCTTCCAGTGCACACGGATGTGCTTCTCTCAGCCCTAGGCTAAATTCTGCATATACAAGTGCAGCTGCTGAGTCATAGGCAAGCACTCTTAGTTTTGATTAACACTGCCTTTCAACAACAGTGGTTGTACCAGTTTATACTTGACTCTCTGCAAACCTGACGATTTTTGCATACTCTAGGAACCACAAAAAAAAAAAAAAAAAATAAAAATAAAAATAAAAATAAAAATAAAAATAAAAAAGAGAGGCAGGAAAAGGCTTTCTCATAGCTAGGTTTAATCTGGTCTGTGCTAGGGAGAGCTTAGAGTTGAGTACAGTCAACAGCTCTGGATGTTCTCCAAAATTAAACAGCTCAGAACCATTTAACACCCTGGGAACCTTGGGCCTGATCTTCTCTGTGAAGGCTCTGTGAAGGCCTAGAGCCTTGGGCTGGCTGCCACAAGTGATGTGTTTGACCTGTTTCCCCCACAGTTCTTTGTCTTGGATGTTGTCATTAATTTCCGCCGTCTCAGTGAGGGTGATCTGTTCACTCAGTTGAGAAAGATAGTCAAAATGGCGTCCAACGAGGATGAACGCCTGCCTCCAATCGGCCTGCTGACGTCAGACGGGAGGAGCGAGTGGGCCAAGGCCAGGACGGTCCTCTTAAAAGGTTAGCTGCAGTATCAGCCCATCCTCATCTCATCCTCATGCCCATTAGCCTTTCCTCCTCCAGGGTTAAGCACACAACCTCATTCCCATCAGCCATAGCTCGGGATGCTCAGCCCTCCAACTCAGGGTGGAGCTAGCAACTGTGTTTACGGTGGGATGTGTAATGTTCATTTGGAGCCCTGAGTCACCGAAAGAGCAGGCAGATGGAGCCTTTGTGTGGAGACCGTTTCTAGGAGTTTAGTTGGCCTCCTTCTTCACCTGGTTTCTCAGTCCTAGGACTTTTCAACTTGAATGTGACTCATGTCACTCCAACTGTTCTTATGAAGCTTCTAAGCATCCTCACTAGAAATCCATTCTCCCTCCCTCTTCCCTTCCCCACTCTGCCACTGTGTGTGAATGTGTGTGTTCATGTTCATGTGTATGTGAGTGCACACATGTGTGCATGTGTACATATGGAGGTCACTCATCTAGCGTTGCCTGTCCAGTTTTGAGACAAGATCTTTCACTGTCCTGGAACTCAGGAAATAAGCAAGGCGGGCCAGACAGAAAGCGCCAGAGATCCATCTGTCTCTGTCTCTCCCCCATGCTGAGATTACAACGAGTGTGTTATACTTTGACCAATGTGGGTTGTTGTTTTGTTTTGTTTTGTTTTTTGGTTGTTTGGTTGGTTTTGGTTTTTCCAGGCAGAGTTTCTCTGTGTAGCCCTGGCTGTTCTGGACTCACTTTATAGGACAGGTTGGCCTCGAACTCAGAGAAATCCACCTGTCTTTGTCTCCTGAGTGCTGGGATTAAAGGGGTGCACCATCACACCCAGCCTTGCTCAGTGTTTTTTTGTTTGTTTGTTTGTTTTGGTTTTTTGGTTTTGGGGGTTTGTTTTTGTTTTTTGTTTGTTTGTTTGTTTGTTTGGGTTTTGTTTTGTTTTGTTTTTTTGAGACAGGGTTTCTCTGTGTAGCCCTGGCTGTCCTGGAACTCACTCTGTAGACCAGGCTGGTCTTGAACTCAGAAATCTGCCTGCCTCTGCCTCCCAACTGCTGGGATCAAAGGTGTGTGCCACCACTGCCCAGCTCAGTATGTGTGTGTGTGTGTCTGTGTGTGTGTGTGTGTTTTAACTTTACATATGTTCTTGGAAGTCAAACTGAAGTCCTTAAACTTGTAGGTCAAGCATTTTTTAGCAATTCAACTACCTCTCCAGCCCCAGTTTTTATTTGTTTGAATTTTTAATCTTTATTGTAGTTTCTCCTACCTCCACTCCCTTCTCCAACTTTCCCTCCCCTCTAGATCCATACTCATCCTCCATTTCCAAAAAAAAAAAAAAAAAAAAAAAAAAAAAAAAAAAAAAAAAAAAAAAAGCAGGCTTCCCAGGATATCAACCAAACATGGCATACAAGACTAGGCATAAACCCTCATATTAAGACTGGAAAAGGTGACCAGTAGGACCCAGTAGGAGGAAAAGAATCCCAAGTGTAGGCAAAAATGTCAGAGATAGGCCGACTCCCACTGTTAGGGTTCCCATAAGAACACCAAGTTATGCAACCATAATGTATATGTGGAGGACTTAGTTAGCTCAATCTCTTTGAGCCCTTAGGATTGATCCCTGCTTGGTTGGGTCTGTGGGTCATGTTTTTATGGTGTCCTTGACCCTTCTGGTTCCTAGAATCCTTCCTCCCCCTTTTTCTTCATGGTTTCCCCGGCTTCGCCTAGGGTCTGCCAGCCCCAGTTTTAAAAGTTTTCAGTCATCCTCTAGAAACTACTTTTCAAACCAAAGCCAGCCTTCATTGGAGGAATGGCTTCCTTTCTTGCCTATGGGGAGTAACATCCTGTAACAAGAAGCCAGACTCCCAGGAGACTTACCTACACTGCTAGGGATTGCAAAGGACCACGCAATAATTCAGACTCTGTGTCTGAGAATGAGCTAGATCTAGGGTGTGAGAGACAGAGGTCAAAGCCTCTGTCCCCATGCAAGCTAGTGACAGGAACAGGACAAGACATAAAGAAGTCCAAGTACACAGGATCCTTATGAAGCAATAGGAACAGCAAGTACCACATGAGTGACCCAGGGCCCAAGCTGCCCTGTTCTAGGAATCATAAGAGTGACTGGTTAGCAAAGATGCCTGTGCTGGTCAGGAGCACTGGGGCCTGGCTCCCAGATGATGAATGCATTTTCCAGGCCCCATCCTAGAACCTTCTTCCTCCAGACTTGATCACCCTTGTGTTCCATGCCCAGCTCAACTCAGGGGCCAAGGCTGTAAGCCCTCCTAAGCTTTCTTCCTTGCTAGCAGCACACTGTCATCTTGATCTGCTTTTTAAGGATCTATTTTAATTTCTCTTCCCCATCCCCGAGTGTGGTTGTGTTAGGGGCAGGTAATACACATATGAGTGCAGGCACCCATCCATAGAGTCAGGAAGAGGGCACCAGACCCCTGGTGCTGGAGTTACAGGCAGTCATGATCCCCCATACGTGGGTGGGTTCTGAGCCAAACTCAGGTCCTCAGAAGAACAGTAAGTGTTCTTAACCCCTAGGCCATCCCTCCAGTCCCCTTGACCCAATTTCTTTTTCAAGACAGGGTTTCTCTATATAGTCCAGGCTGTCCTGGAACTCACTCTGTAGACCAGGCTGGCCTTGAACTCAGAAATCCGCCTGCCTCTGCCTCCCACGTGCTGGGATTAAAGATGTGAGCACCACTGCCTGGCCCCTTGACCCAATTTCTTATCCTAAATGACTTGCTATCCTGGAGGAAGCTCCGCTCCTGTCTAGTCAGTGCTTTGCCTCCCTGCCCCCGTGTGTAAGGTCTGGGAGGACAGGGACCTGTTTGGTTTAACCTCCAGATCTGCCAGGCCAACCACAGCAGTCATGCAATTGCACATGTTAAAGAAAATGATGAAGGTTTGCTAAGGATACTAGGCCCAGACAGAATTACCCCTACCAGTTAATTACTCTTTCATCTAAATATTGAGCACCTGCTAAATACTTGCTCCTAAAAAGAGGGCTGCCGAGAACAGACATATGTGCTCCAAATCCATTTTCACAGATATGACTGCCATGTTGGTGAATTAATAACTTAGATTTTGAAGGTGGTTAATTCCCTCAGGAGACTATAGTGAACGCACACCCTGCTCTTTTTCCCTCCGGGGTTGGAGGCAGGCATCAAAATAATCACCTCTGCTGCCTGGATGGTTTTCACTTTATTAGCAGGCCAGGCCCAAGATGACTGAACGGGGTTGCCCTAAGGTCTCAGTGCTTGGGCAGCACTAATCGGAATTAATTTGTTAATGGCACTTGATCTGGCTTTCTGAATGGAAGCGCTGTTTTTAAAGGAAGTTCAGCAGAAAGGCATCACACACACCTCCCCTTGGGCAAATCAATTAATCCAATTAGTACCACTGGCAGTGTGTCTGCACCGCAGGAAACCAATTCCTCCCAGAGTGGCACCCTCTTCCCCAGAGCCACTAAGGAAGGGAAACAGGGAAACCATTGAGCAATGATTTTTGTTTCCAAGTGAACTACTGATGGGTCATGGCATGACCAAGGCCTGAGAGGGAAAAGGAAAGGATGCAGGTGAATCTCTCTCAGGGCAGAAGCATCATCAGGAAGAAAGGGGAAGGGATGGGGAGCCCTGGGTTTCTTGTTTGATCCACTGGGTAGATGCTGGTATCATTTACTGAGATGAGGAGTGGCCTGAAAAGGGAGAGATCCTGTCCAAGTACATTTGATTTACATTTGATTTGGGCCACTCTGAGTCATCTAAGTGGACGTGTCATGTTAGATCTATGTGTCTGGAGCAAGAGAGAGAGGAAGAAAGGGAGAGGAGAGAGAGAGAGAAGGAAAGAGAGAGACAGGGAGGGAGGGAGGGAGAGACAGGAGAGGGAGGGAGGGAGGAGAGAGAGAGAGGGAAAGAGAGAGACAGAGAGAGAGAGGGAGGGAAGAGAGAGAGAGAGAGAGAGAGAGAGAGAGAGAGAGAGAGAGAGAGAGAGTTCAAGACAGTTATAAATTTGAAGACATCAGATCCTAAGTATCGTTTAAAGTTATGGGCCAGATGAGCTCATCTAGAAATGGAACAGGGTCTCAGGGTTAAGCAGAGAAAGATTCAAAGCAGCCAGGGAAGTACAAGAAAGCCAGAGATTGGAAAGGGGAGGAGGAGAGACTGTTTAGCCACAGGGAGGGCTGTTGAGAGCCTAAGGAAGAATAGCTCAGAGAGGAGCTACTGAGCTTTTCAACCTTGTCTGTGAGCTTGACAGGGCTATGGAGAGAGAGGAGAAATTACCAGTGCATATATGAATAGAAATGGCAGAAGGGAATTGTTGATGAGGTGGTCAGCGACTAGACCCAGTGCATGTAGGTGACTATTCAGAAACTTGGGGATTTAAAAAAAGCAGAATACTAGGACATTTCTGGAAGAGGGTAAGGGCCAGGAAACAGGTAACAGGAGAGGCAAGTAAGTGCACAGTTGTGGGCAGGCAAGTGCTCCAAAGGAACCGATAAAGGGAGCTGCTGAGGAGGGGGTGGGTAACGGGAGGGGATGTTTGCAAAGGTGAAAGCAGATAGAAGCAGGGGATTGGAGACCCATGGGGCTACAACTGGCATGGTGGATTATAAGGAGGCTCCCAGAGGTGGCTCCTGGTCAGGGGTGGGTAGAATCATGGTGTGAGCTAAGAAAAGTGAGGGCTGGATTCTGAAGACAGAGAAATATATAAAGTAGCCTCTTGGGGAGCAGGGAAAAACATCCTCAGAATGATAACCAGGTTTTAGGATTCTTTGGGCCCATGTAGGAGGGTTTTGGGAACCATCAGTCTTAGTAAAAGCTATGTAACATTATTACAGTAGACTCTGTACACACACACACACACACACACACACACACACACACACACACACAGAGTTCAGCTTCTCTGAGGAGATGGGGGTGGGTGGGCAAGCCACCCACTATGATGCTGGAATCTGGGTGGAGTTAGCAGCTCTATGCTCAGGCTGCCATGGCCAAGTGTTACAGACTGTGGCTAACAATAGAGTGGATTGCCTCATGGTTCGGGAGGCTGAACTCCACCACCAGGGTCCACGGGGCTGTTTTCTCCTGAGGCCTCTCTTAGTGCTTTGCAGATAACTTCAGCCTGAGACTACATGGTCATTTTTATGTGTAGGTCTATGTCCTAGCTACCCCTCCTTCTTATAAAGATACTAGTCCTATTGGATTAGGATCCAGGCTGAAGAGACCCCATTTAACTTAACAAGTTCTTTCAGAGGTAAGGGGCTGGCTTCTGACAGAGATGAGTTCCTCAGTGGGTGCTATGGTCAGTTAGAGATGAAGTTGGTCCAGGAGTAGAGAGAAGGGAATATGGGCTCATGGATCTATCCACATGGATGTTAAAGTTGCAGAGAATGAGGATGACAGTGGTAATGTGAAGGGAGAATGTGATTCAAGAGCCTGAACATTCAATACCAAGGAAGAGATTGTACGGTGCAGTGACAAGGAGCCAATGAGGGGGCAAGGGGAACTAAAAATAATTACAGGCTCTAGATCCAAATGGGAGGGGATGGGGGAACAAGAATTGCTGAGAAGGCACCTACCCAACGTGGCCCCTGATATGTGGACATGAAGGAAAACAGTAGTGTCTTACCACAGGGCATAGAGTGGGAGCACTCAGGAGCACCGCGTGGGAGCAGTTGAAGCAGATGGGTGGAGGACTTACAGATGGATTAGCCATGCAGTAGGTGAGAACCAAGCACTCTTGGGGAATACATGAAGACAGAGAATGGGAGGAATCTCCATAGCCAGCCATGCTCCTCCATTCATAATGTCTAGGAGTTGCAGTCAGCCAGCTGGCAGGGTTTGCTGGGGAACAAAGGAACTCAGTGTTATTGTTGCGCCATTCCCAGATGTCATAGATCCTGACTCCCAGCAGAAGCCTGGGAGTCCCACCTCCCTTTCGTGCATTGGCACAGGCCAGAGAGGTGCTATACAGGAGACTGACCGTGGGTGCTGCTCATAGGAAATGTGCCCTTTAGTCGGAATGATTCCTCCTCCAGTCAGCCGGTGGAGCAGGGGATTGGCCACGTCAGTTCTTTACATTGCCAGCATTTCTCCTTCTGGACCTTATCCCTGATCCTCTACACCGCCCTCAACTAGGACTGGTCCTCTCTGTGAGCCCCCATGTCAGCGAGCCCAGCACTCTGTCTTGACACTGAGTGGCTTAGGAGGGGTCCAGGGACCACCAGGAGGTGCAGGAGGAGCAGACTGCCTGTTGCTAAGTCCATTCCTTCCCTAATTCCAAGTTGAGTTTCCTCTGCCAAGCCTGCTCAGACACCACACCTGGGAAGCACCATTGGTAACCCCAGCATTTATGGCCCAACACTAAGAGTCCTCTAAGAAGCCTTGGTGCCAGGGCATACAGGCTACAACCAGCTATGCATTTCAGACAGCATCCTGAAGGAATGTGAAGCCACATACCTGACCTGTCATGGCTTAGGAGACGGTGGAACCTAAGGCCCAGCAAGCCATACAGTGAGGTTGTCTGAGTACATGAAAATCCTTTAAAATGCTGGGGACGGGAGGGGGGGTAGTGGAGAAAGGGGAAGAAAACATGGTTGGGATCCACTTACTCTGATCACAGCCTCAGCCACCAGCAAGCTCCTCGTTTTGTTCATGGCCTTGACCTGGGCATTTCCGTCCTCTGTCAGAGTTTTCATTTTGCCTACGATGTAGAGATATTTTTGTCCACATGGTCTCTGGAGCATCCTAGCCTTAGAGGTAGTGGCTGGGGGCACGAGGCACCTAGCTCCCCAGCCTGAGGTCTGCACTATAGGGGGAGAGGGGCGGAGTCTGAAGATGAACCTGGGGCCTCAGAAGGGCCTGTGCATCGTTAGAGGACCTTCCTCCCCACCAAACTGTGAAACTGTGGCCTCCTGAACCCAGGAGGAGCTAACACCATTATGATGGTCTGGAAATTTAATTAGACATTCAGCCCTGAGTCTGGAAGACTACAGTGCTTGTCAATTTGTAGGAGAAGTATGGCCAGCTTGGAGAGGGCCCCCGAGCCCTCCAGCTTTCCTGGGCTCTGTGTGGTGATCCTGGGAACAGACCTTACAGGCAGATGCTCTCCATTTACACAGCCCGTAAATATTTATCCCCAGCAGCCAATTAGAGGCAAGGCATCGCTTCCAAGGAGGGAGCTGACAGAAGGTGGCTGCAGCTGGAGGAGACTGTGGTCATGGTTTACAAGAGCCACTCAGGAAGGGGGCAGAGTGCTGTTTAAATACTTCCATCCAGAGCTCAGCAAGTCTGCTGGCTTTAAAACCAATTATACATTAGCAATAACAGCCTCTCTGATTTAATTGGCCCAGAAAGACCTCCTGAGCTTTCGGATTGGAATACGATTTTCGTTCTCTAGGGAGGGAGGGTCTGGGCTATGCCCCCCTCTGCAGCAGAAGCATAGAGGCCTCATGATGAGCGCATCCAGAGGTGGGGAATAGGAGGTCCCGAGCCAAAGGTCTGCTGTTGACCTGCCCTTCTTGTCAGCTACAACCTGGGATTCCTGCTCCATGGTGGAGACCCCAGCCTCCTCCATGGGTATAATGGAGCATGTGACCTGGTACCCAGTGTACCAAGGGTGTTCGCTACACGAGAACTCTTATTAGATTTAAGGAAGCTCTCTGGGTCACTTTGCCCAAGGTCCACAAGTGTGCTGCCCATGTAGTCAGAGACAATGACCTGCAGACCTGTAGGCTTCATGGCTCTCTTCCTTACATGACACCCTAACTTATTAGCCTTTTACCTTAGTGCATTTTGTCTTCCCTGCCTTCTACATATCATATTCTAAACACACACACACACACACACACACACACACACACACACACACACACACACACATACACATACACATGTGTGCAATGCACATGCACACACACACACATGCACACATGCGCACACATGCAAACATGCTCATGAGCACACACATACACAAACCTTTTTAAAAATTTTCTCTGGTCTTCACTTCTTCAGCTTTTGCTTCCCATTTTAAGCAGTTGAAGTCTAAAGCATCTGCAAAGTAGGTGCTTCATCCCCACCCCACTACCTCACTACCACCCTTGTCCCAGTTCTAGAGCAATGGGACTCCTCTTGTTCTCTCTTCTTGGAAAGGGAGCTTAGAACAAGGAGAAAGAGCTCAGCTTGATTTTTGAGTTTTCTCTCTCTTTCTCTCACCTCCTCCTTTCTTTCTCTGTCTCTCTGTCTCTGTCTGTCTCTGTCTGTCTCTGTCTCTGTCTCTCTGTCTCTGTCT
>JADRCD010215136.1:0-14639 GCA_019843815.1 Montemys delectorum
CACTGAGCACTCATCTGTCCATCTCGGCCCTGACCTGTCCTGTCCCCTTCCGACCCCAGCTTCTCTCCCGTGCCATTCCCAGCACTAAGCACCCATTTGCTTCTTGCCCTTCCATCCTTGCGCCCTGGCACTGGATCAAAAGCAGAGATGCAGAGAAGGAAGAGAGTTGCAAGTGGGCAGGGAACTGGGCACTGGTGCCCAGCATCACTCCTTCCCCTAGCAGGAGCCTTCTAAGCCATCCTGAGCCCATAGGCTGCATAGCTCAATATAGCCCTCCACCAAAAGGACCCTGAGTTCTGGGTTTGCTCTTGTCCCTTCTAAGGATGGCAGTGTCTGTCTGACACATACAGAGCCATGTACCGGGCATCAGGCATGGTTTCAAGTGCTTCTCCTGCATTTGCTTCTTAGAGCTTTGTGATGCTGTTGAGGGAAACACTAGAGACTCCACAGAAAAAATAAAGGGTGTCGTGGATCAACTGAGCTCCCGGGGCCTCCACGTCTAAATATTGCCTTACCTTGTCGTGTCCATTGGTGTCCATGAGTGACAGATAGGCACCATATATCTTCATGTGGAGCTTCTCTCTAGTCTAGACCCACTCACTGCATGGGTGTGCATGCATCATGCATACCTGTGTCAACTGCTGTGCAAATTATATACTGGTTTCCAAGAGAGAGGGGAGCGGCTGGCCAGAGGAGAGCTGCCCCAATGCCAACCTGCCCAACCTGTGGGGCTCCTCTTACAGCTATCATTTCCCCTCTGTCCCCTAGAGCCCAGAATAGCATTCTGCAGCCAGGAGAGACAATGGAAAGCAAGGCATCTGACTGGCCTGGAGGGCTGCTAGTTCAGGGACAGTCCACCTTGGGGCTTCCGGCCTGGCTGTGTCTCATCAGCATGAGGCTTTTTATAGAGGTGGTGTTAGACGAACCCAAGTGAGCTGTGCATAGACCTCATCCGACTGTGGCGTATGGACCCTTTGCAAAGGTGGCCTAAGGAGACATGGCACCCAGGGTGACCTGGGTTTGAATCTCCCCAGCAGCTGACTTGCCCTGCCCACAGCCACATCGAGTAACAGGAGCAGCCAGCCGATCAAGGCCACTGAAAAAGGAAACGGGCTGCGCCCAACCCAGTGCTATTATTAAACTTTTCTCTAGCGCCCGCTCCCCACTCGGGCTTTTGCCACCTTTTTTGTGAGATTGTCCCTGGGCCACCCACAAAGAATATGACCACTGAGAGCTGCTATAGGAAGAATGGCACTGGAGCCTTTGTTTCAGAGAACCACCAGTGGACTTCTGTTGTTTCATTGGTAGAAGGCTGAAGAGTTTGTAGACCAAGTGTCTTGGGGTGTCTAGAATTGTAACTCTGAAAACTCCTTAGGTCGCCTGGAGCATAAGGTGAGCATCTTACTTACATACACATGTCAGAAGTCTGTGTTGGCCAGTAAGTGCACACAAATGGTTTGGCAGTTCGAGGTCTTGGAATTCCCACTGGTCCCAAGGGAGACCAAAGTCTATAGAGGGAACAGATGGGAGCTGAGATGAACCACCCAAGGAGTGTGCCCTCGGAAGTTCCCTGGAGCATGCTCACTGCTTTCTGTGAGGGGCAGAGTAATCTACCTCAGCAGCTAGACTGTGAGCTGGCTAGCCAGCTCCTTTGAGGAGGTGCCTCCTGCTGCAGAACCAGACTTGTCTCTTAATCCCAGTGTCCCATCCCACCGACCTTTGTCCTGCATTTCTTCTGGCTTGGCTGTTAGAAGACAGTGAAGTAATGAACACACAAAAAAGAGGGATCTGGAAAGGATGGGGTACCCCATCTTAAGGCCCACTGGAGGGGCTGAACTTTGTTCATAGAGGAGTTTTGAGGAAGGGACCTGCTGAATGTGGCTTTCTCATGTCTGCCCCAAGTCAAGGCTACAGTCCTGGTACTGAGCAGGGCCTTATGAGTGATGGGTGGTGACTGGCTCCCCCAGAGAGGCAGGGGTGGGGTAAGGGAGTGTATTAATAGCAGATGACAGGCCGCACAGTCCCTCTAGCGTAATTGTCGATTTTGGGAGTGCCCTGGTTGGAGCTGGACTTTGAAGGGAGGTTAAGTTCGGTCTCCTTGGCTGATTGGCATCTCATGAGCTGGTGCTAATCCCTTCAGGAGATCAGATAAGCTTCGTGCAGTGCCCACATCTCAACGTTAGAGGCTAGGCTAACTCTTGGGAGGAATGGAGGGGTAGATGACTGCAGAAAGACTCCCAAGTCAGGAGCTTGGCATGGCCTAAAATAGAGCAGAAGCCCTCACGAGTCCACTTCAGTACCAGCTCCTGAAAAACAGTCTTTCTGACAAGTGGACAGTTAAGAGAGAATTGCTAGAGACAACTCTAGAGTAGGAGAGAGCTGAGGCTTTCCTCAGAGAAAGGGTGGGAGTGGGAGAGGATAGGGCGCCTGCCTTTTAAAGCTCTCCTGTTAGGCTGCTGATGGCCCAAGGACCCAGGACCCCTCTCAATCAGGTTGATGTGTCTGTAGGGTCCTTATCCAGCCTGGCAGTCCAGGGTAGACAGCATCCACTATACCCTGTCAGGCATTGCAGCCCACAGGTGGCAGTACCACCCTCCACCAACCTCCAGAGACCTGTGCACTCGCCACTGGCCTCAAGCAGTGCTATAGTAATTCTAAGCTCCCTTCCCTCCTTCATCCTGGGGGCTGGTTTTCTCCTAGAGTCTCCCTGACATCCCGCCCCCCTCAGTGCAGGCTCTTGCTCCGTTTCGTGTGGGATTTCCAGGACACGCTCTGGCTTTCTTGGAACCTGGTTCTTTTCAGAACTGTAAAGCCCGGTCCCCGAGCAGGGCAGTGTCACAGCCCCGATGGGCAGTCCTGCACTTTATGGCTGCATCTCTCTGCAGCGCGCCATCCCCCATTACTGCGCTGAGGCATCCAGGAACAACAGCGCCTGCTCGTTCCATTATAAACTCAACTAGCTGAAACCCACGGAGACACTGCAGGGATAAATTATGGCCAACGAGCTCTCCTGTTCAAACCAGTCCCCTCCACCACCCCTGTCACCCTTCCTGCTGACATGGCTCTGTAAGCCTACTGCTTGTGCCCTTCCTCCTGCCTGGCGTGGCTCCTCCTAACTGCTTCCTGTGAGCATAGAAACCTTGGAGACTTAAGGCAGAGGGCTTCTCCTGCACATTCCTGAGATGGAGCGAGCCACTTCATCTCTCCTGTTCTTTTGTGCAAGATGCTCCTGAAAGCAGAGCTGCTTGCTGACCCTGCAGGATGGGTCTGCTGCAGGAGTCTCTTCCTTCCAGGCAAAGGCCTGGCATGAGCAGGGCAGAAGTGCTGGGAAGCGTAGGAATGATTCCTCTTCATTTTTTCTGGAGTGAGGTGTGAACTACATGGGGTTGGCTGGGAGATAAAGCCATCCACTCATGGAAGAGAGTCCAGAGCCCAGAATTTCTCCCTTGAGATACGGAAGGCAGGAGTAGACCATGGTGGGGAACAGTCGTGAGAGCTAGGTATCCTGCCTCCCCACTCTGGCTTCCTAGCTGCTGTTTGGCACTTAATCCCAAGGTGTCAGGTGATGTCACGGATGACGTTTTTTCTTCTTCCAATTTACCATCCCACAAAGGCTGGAAAGAGCTTGGAATAAGCCCGGAACCAAGGCAGGGCTGAGTGATCCTATGACATGCCCTGCCTAGGCCCCAGGGTCCTCTTCCCAACCATAGCTGAGAACCAAAGACCTCCCTAGGCCCATGTTTCCCTCCGTAGCTTCCCCAGCAGACACCTAGGATGTGTGGACCAGGAATCTATAGTCTCAGATACCCCTGGTAGCGCACCATGTTCCAATCACTTCCTCTTGCCTTCAGCTGAGACCTGGCATGATGTGACCAGCACAGGATGGAGCCACTCAGGCAGCCAACACCTGCAGAGCTAGAGGGGAACTGATTGGTTTACAGAGTCCTCAGTATTCCCAGCAGCCATAAATAATTCCATAAATGAGGAATTATGTCACAGAGAGGTTAAGCCATTTTCTCAAGGTTACACAGCCAGACCAGGGGTTTTAATTCACCTGAGCCCATTGACATCTAGCCTGTTTCTTCTCATCTTTACTTAGTTTTCATTTACTCAACTCTCATTTTTACAGGGCTTTTCAGGTCTTGCGGCATTTCTCCCACTGCAGTCCTGGGGACCTGGAAGGGGCTTTACAAGTTTGATTCATCTGCATAAATACCACTTTAGAGGAGTGTTCTCAAAAAGAGAGACTTCCAAGTCCTGGCCTCCTCTCTCCTTTCCCCCTCCCTCCTCCCTCCCTCCCTCCCTCCCTCCCTCCCTACCTCCCTCCCAGATGTTTATTGAGCCTTTACCATGTGCTTTGCCCAGTGTGACACCCTGGAGATATGCAAGGACCCAGCCAGGGGTCTCAGCCCCCATGGGACTGGCATTTAGTAGGGCAGACCAACAGCAATCAACGGACAGATGCAAGGAAAACTCACAGAAAAGGAGTGAGCCAGCCATGTGGCTGCCCAAAGAGAAATATTCTGGACTAGAGAAACACCAAAATACAAAATAATGCGCTGTGCTCCAGACCTAACAGACCATCAAGAAGATGGAGAGATGAAGAGGGCAGAAAACAGGCTCTTTGGGGCGTGGGAACGGGCCTGAGATTTGTTCTGCATGAAAGGAAGAACCACTGGAGAAAAGCAAGCCAGGACCACCTGGTCGGAGAACCGGTTTCAGAGGGGCCAGGGTGGCAGCTGGGAAGACAGGAAATGAGTACGGAGTTCAAAGGAGGGGTGGTGGCTGTGGTGGAGGTGGAGAGAGCGAGTGGTTTGTGTGAGTCAGCTTTGTGTTGCTACAACAGAACACGTGGGGTAACTACCTCATGCAGAGAGGTTTAAGGGGTTTAAGGGGTTCAAGTCTAAAACCAGGACTTAGCCTCAGGCCTCTGGCGAGGGCGCCAATGGTAGTGGCAGGCCGCATGTGCTGGGACAAACTGTCCACAAGGCAGGAAGCAGAGAAAGAGGAAGAGCTGGGGTCCCACAATCCCTTTCGAGGGCACACCCCTTATGGTTGGACTGCTACTTGACTCCCCACCTGTTGCAGGTCCTAAGTGCCTCTCCAGTAGTGCTCCTGTGGGGACCACACCTGTCCCACACACTTGCATTTTGTGGGCATACTCTTTAAAGCCATTGCAGCTGGAGATGGGTGTGAGGGTCAGTGCCCACAGCTCTTACCGATGCTCTTGTGAGATACAGGCAGGAGTCACTGTGACTCTGGTATAGGAATCTCTGCTGGGATCCCGGCCAGTGTAAGATGCTTGTGAGAAACAAGGAAGCCAGGGGATGAGCATGGGTGCTGCTGGGAGACATGCCGCCTGGCTTCTGCACAGCAGAAGGTCATCAGGCAGAACTGAGATTCTTTGAGGCAAGGGCACTGCAGGGCATAGTTTCTAGCATAGTTCATGCTTAACCAGTGGCTGGAAAGAAAGCAAGATGATTCCTGAATGAGGGACAGGACTCCCATGGGCCACTGTCACATGCTGTGGGGGTGAGAATTTGTTCCCATCCATCCACACGTTTCTTCTGGGGAAGAGAAAAGTTTCAATGTCTTTGAGCTCTGTAGAGGGGCCTGCCCTCAGGGTCCTTGACGGTACCAAACCTGGGCACCAACTGCTGTAGTCTAGAACAAGTTGTACCATGCAGAGGCCCAAGCTCTGGAAGTTTTCTTTTTGTGCAAACATGGCTCAACCTGAAAAACAGCTCCTGCAGCTGACTCAACGCAAGACTCTTGCAGGAGGTTCAGGGTAAGCAAGAACATGGGCTGCCTGCACGGCTGCCTTGGGCAAGTACTTTGGCAAACACAGATCCATAGGTCAAACCTACTGGTGCAGGGAAAAAGGGTCAAATTGCCTTCAGCACATGGGCAGGCAGTAGAGGTCACCGCCCTTTCATGGAGGTAGAAGGATGAGCAGCCTGGTGGCGGGGTGGGGAATCATAAAGAAACTGGGTCAGAAAATGTCTGTCTTCACAGAGGGGTCAGCGCTCTGGACTGCCAGGCCTGGAGGTAGACTCAAACATAAAAGTTAACTGCGGTTGGTGGTTGTAAACAGACTCAATGCTAAGGGGCTCAGGCCACACCTTGTAAGCTGCGGGAGTCTCCAGGGTCATGAAAGGCAGCATGACATGCCCAAAGCAAAGCCTCAGGATTATGACGGAGGAAGATGGGTGACCGGCCAGGACTCCTCATGTTCAGCAGGAAGGATGGGACTGGAAGCTAGGCAGAGAGGAAGAGGAGGGGGAGATTTCTGGAGATGTGACCTGAGAATTTAGGAGTGGACGTGACCGTCAGTAATATTTAACTCTAGTCTGTGCTCCTGTTTAAGAGCAGTAGGTGTATCTCGTGGTCTTCACAGTTGCCTCCCGTGGAAGTACCCTGTGCATTTTGGAATGCAAGCATTCTAGCCCCACCTTAGAGTTGGAGACTCTTGCACCTCAGCTCCAGAGTTTCATCAGTTCAGGGTGCAGCTAGAGCTCAGAGCTCAGGGGTTGAGCCCACAGATGAGCATTTATTTACTACTGGCCCCAGGCCCAGGCTTTCTGACGTACAGTAGATGGAGAGACGTATACAAAGATAGAGACAGTGGGAGGGAAGCACATTTTTGTTTTTTTTTTTTTACTTTTATAAGACAATATACTACACACACACACACACACACACACACACACTCTTACACTTACTTCATAGCCCAGGTTGCCCTCAAACTTGTGGCCATCCTTGTGCCTCAGGTCCCCAGGGACCGCGATTGCATGTACAACCCACCATGCCTGATGCAAAGCATAGTTTTGGAACTGAGAGTGGCCACACCTGATTCAGAAGACCGCAAACAGGGCGGTTGTGGTATGCTGGTAGCCATTTGCAAGCAAGAGGTCTGGGCTTTCTGATTCCCAGACAATATGACAGCCTTCTGGTAAAACTGGCTGCCTTCCCCCTGAGCAGCCTAGAGGTGGCCTCAGGCACACACACCTGCTGCAAGTGGCTAGGTCCTGGTTTCCAGTGACCATATGACAGGGTGCAGACTGATGGCAGGGAGCCTTAAGTGACTGTTCAGACCTCCACCAGAGCAATGGCCCCCACCTGCTCTGCCCTCCCAGGTGGCCGTGGCTTTCTGGTTCTCGATGGCCTGCTCTGTGCAGAAAGGACAGAGTGTAGAATCCCCTCAGCCTTTGGCGTCTTTCCTTGGAGGGAAGCCAGGTTCTAGCTCCCTAGAGCAGCTGCTGCCAGGAACCTTGACGGTTCTATCTCCAAGAAAAAAAGCTTGTTTTAAAAAAGCAATGACCACTTCCAGAGATGCAAAGCCGCCAAAGCCACCAAATGGATGGGAGCGGTGTGACTCCATGTTCGTTGGAGGGTATCTTCCTGTTAGTTTGTGGGTACCCTGCAGGCAGCACCGTGTATCCCTCCACTCCCACTGTTAAGTTCCTCTGGCTTCTGCTTCTGCCTGGATCTCCACAAACACTCTGTGGAGAGCTACAGGGAAACTGCACTGCAAAGTGCGAGCGTCTGCATTCCGCCCTGTCCGCCCCTCTCCAGCGACTGCTCACTCAAACGCCCTCTTTTTGTTGAATAAGCAAAACCCGGAGCAAATGTATTCCTTGGATCTCATATGAAAATGCGAGGTAATTGTTTCTTTTCCGCTGTTGTCAATATGTTTGAGTTCAGTTCCTTGAACTTTGCCCTTGGCTCCTCCTGCCAGCTAGGTTTAACATATAGATCACCCCACCCCCCATTCTCACCCTTTCTAATAGGACCTCATGCCCCATCCCAGGCCTTGATGGGAGTGATCTTCCTTACTTGGGCCAGGTGAAGGAGAGGGAGCTGTTGGGACCTACTTTTACAGCTGGGTCCTTGGCTCTGCCTATACTTGATCCAGGATCCCACATCACTGGGCTCTGTCCAGGTATAGAAATCACTCTGGACTCAGAAGTAATCGATGTGATTAATATCCAGGTCGGGGTATAATTAGCTGTCTTGATTTAATGTCACTGTGGCTTGGATCATTGCCAGTGTGTATGTGCTTCTGTGACTGGTGCCTGAAGCAGGGCAGTGAATTGGCCTCCGATCTTGACCATGGAGCCTGACGCTAGGCATCTCTCTAGACCTCTGTTCCCTTAGACAGGGGATCTTGGTCTTGATGTCGGCTCTCTAGGGCACTGGGGTAAGTGATGTTGCAGGCTCAATCTGGCTCAGTCTGGAGCCATCCTTTCCTTACCACTCCCTTCCCTGAGGGCAATTAGGCTGTTCTTGTGCAAGAAGGGCAGATTCTAGCCTCCTGGCCATGTCACCAGGTCACTTAGCTTTAGTGTCTCAATCTGTTCACCCAAGATACCGGCCGATGACATCCTCTCTCTCAGCTCATGTAGCTGACAGAAGTGAAATTGCAGGATCTTGGGCTGGCTGTGGAATTGGGTATTGCTCATAGGAGTTCCTTTCTTTGCCCCGGGGTCACATAGCTGATGACCAGTGTTCAGTCAGAGCTCAGCACTTTCCTTGCATCACCTGTAGGCCCACCTGTCTTTTAAACCATAAGCAAATGAGAGGCACACACCTCTCCCTGTGTGATAGTGGACAGGCAGATGGTCCTTCTCCTGCCATATGCTGCAACTCAGTTGGGGCATCAGGGGCCGAAAGAGCTTGTATACCAGGACATCAGGACATCGGATGAGGAGGTGCCCACTGCTGAGCACCAAGCTTGCCTGGCTGTACCGTTCCCTCCTTCCTCCCTTTCCTCCCTCCTTCCCTCCTTCTATCCCTCCCTCACCTGCTCTCCCACACTACGTTTGTCTGTTGTCAGAGGGAGCTTCTCAGTGCTGGGGATGGAACAGACAGGGGCTCCCCCCTGTGTACTCATATAGGCAGAGTATAGCAGGGACAAAGGTCAGCCCGAGCCTGGGATGAAGAGGCCTGTGAGTGGTCCATGGTGAGAACCACTGCACTTAGGGGGCAGGGAGCTGGCAAGACTGGAGGCAGAGATGAGGGTGGGGGTGTTTAGGGGATCCCAGGCTCACAGTGTGGAAACCAGACTCTGGGAACATTTTTATCTTGGGAGCATTTATTGTGCCAGCAACTTGACAAGAGCCTGGGTGGCTTAGGTTGTTGAGCACAGGGACACAGAGTCTTCCCTGGACCTGCCTTTACCTGTCCGTGTGACACCTGGTTTACCAGCCTGAAGGTGGAGCAAGCCAGAGGGACACATGATAGCTTCCCCAGCCTCCCCTTCCCTGAGAAGCCTGGCTTAATTGGGGTACATGGGATCCAGAAAGAGGGAGAAACCTCAAGTGGAAAACCAGAGTCTAGCTTGGGATTCACTTTAGCCCCTTCTGGGTCACAGAATGACTTCGAGCCCGCCTGCCCGCCCGCCCTAGCCCGCCTCCTCTTGAGCTGGCTTTCCGCTTATCTTAATTTATTGATGAAAACTTGTTTTACGGTCCAGAGCACAGACGGCAGCAGCTCCTTGCCAAAAGAAAGCACAGTGCAAATCGGGAAAGCAAGCCGCCTCCCGGAGATGGGTGGCTGGGGACCCCGAGGCCAGCAGTGGGAAAGCACTTCTCAGTGATGCGTACTTCATGGTCCACCTGGGGTGACAGGACTGCTCTGGGAGGCCAGCTCCTGCCGACCATCAGGCCACCTGGTACGAGAGCAGAGCAATACAGGGTCCAGCAGACAGGACCTCTCTGCCTTCCACCCCCTCGTTCCTGGCTTCAGCTGTTCTGCCTGCCTCCATCACCTGGGTGGATGCCGACTGCAGGCCATAAATACCAGTAATGGCTCCCGTTTATAGCTGTATACAAGGCACCGTGCTAGGAAGTTTATTTTCACGAATCTAATTTAATTCTGACGACAGCTCTGGGTGGTACGTAACGTTAATTCCCATTTAAGATGTGCACACTAGAGAAGCCCCCAGCTGGTAAATGTGAACTTGAACACAGCCAGAGTTGCCTCTAGCCTTCCTGACCCACACTACTCGGCTCTGGTCAGTGATATCCTCTGCGTTATAGTCTAGCCCTTAGGACTAGGTGGCTTGGGGGCTCTCAGGGTTGGACTTGATTCATATACCTGTGGGGGATCGGAAGGGACTTGGCTAGCTGAGGGCGCTGATAGGTGGGTAACTAGCAGGCTCTCCTTATTGCTTCTTTCTGGAAGTTACCCGTGTGCCTCCCACTGAAACTCCATATCCTTGTGGGCAATCACAGCATCTGTGTTCACCCCATCCATCACCTGTGGTCACCATTGTAGATAAAGGCTGGGTGCCAATGAACTCCAGCGTTCTCATCTATAAAAGGGGATAGCAGCTAGGCTCCTGCCAAGATAGGGTGAGTGAAAGTGCTCTCTTCGAAACAAATGGCCCAGGGCACTTGCTGTTGGTTTCTGTTCTGAGACAGAGGAGGCTAAAGAAGAACTGCACACTGGTGTGTTTTGTTCCCTTCTGCTTGTCTGAAGAAAGACAGTTAGGACTCTGACACACAATCAGCCAAGGGTAGGATCACCTGGGATGAATCACCACCTACAGTGTCCACCTTGTCTGTAGCCTCCCCAGACTGGGGCCCTGACACTTGTCCTCACCTCCACCTTCCCGTGCCCCTCCATTGCTCCTAAAACTGCCTAGGTTACAGCTGCTGGTGGGGGGCCCTGGTCTGGGAGCCCTGCCACAGTACCCGGCTTGCGTTTCCCACCCTGGCTCTCCATGCTGCTTACCACACCATTCCCACTTCTGCCAACTCATATTGAGCAAGAAGTTGTTGAAAAAGAAGAATAAAATAAGGTTTGGGATTCTCTAGGTCCATAGGAGGCACACTCGGGCACAGTGGTGAAATTGGGAAGATGGTGGATTGCATTGGAAACCCAGCCTCCTGCCAGCTCATGTGCAAGTCGAGACAGGCTATTCAGCTTCTCAGATTCTTACTCTCCCGTGTTACAGAGTTGGGGAGTTAACAGAAGCTACCTCCAGAGGTTCCTGTGGAAAGAGCCAGGGTCCAGCTCCTAACTGAGCATAAAGACTTAATCAATGCTAGCTTCATCATCGTTGGTCTTGTCCCTCCATCCCTCTGTCCCCACCACGTCTCCACCATTGTCATCAGCTCTTCTTTCTTGCGCTGAGCCATACCTGTAGCACTGCATTGTACTAGGCTAGGTTTGGCTTCTCAGCTGAGTTATCCCATGTGGGACTAGGAGAGTTCACCTCCAGGCCACGGGGCATGCTAACACAAGGCAACATGGCTAACTTTCCTTCCTAAAATTGATCTGTGTGCAAGGGACACTCCTCACTCCTTTGAGGAGCCAGTGGGAAGCTTAGATGTAAGATATGGTACATAGTGGCTGGCCATGTACAGTGCTTTGCTCTTTGGCCTCTCTGTGCCTTTGGTCCATCATCTGTGACCCCTTGAGTTGGGAAGAGTGGGTGGGGCATCAACGACAGGTGCTCAGATGGGGTTGATGCTCGGTAGCCTCCTGAGTGCTTGACCATGACCTCCACCAGGAAGTGGCAGAGATGGGGTGGGACAGGGGCTCTGTGGGCAAGGCCCTGCTCTACATGCAAGCTGCATGTCCATGGCTAGGTATGCTGGGTGACACTGGGGACCATCCGCTTGCAGCAAGAGTGGCCATGTGCATCTTGGAAGGCCGAGGGTGACCCACAATTCCATCTTGCAAGAGCACAGCCAGCCAGGCTCTTGGCACAAGTTGAGAGGGATCTCAGGTCATCACTTAAGTTGGTGCTGAGACCATCTCTGGCAGAGACCCGAGCCTAACTGGCCGTGTCCCCCACAAAGCATGCCAGAAATGCCACCCTTCTGGTGTGGGCGGGTGCAGCTCTGGCTGGCAGTTCAGTGAGACTGTGGGCCTCTTATCCCTCAAGAAGACAGATCACAGGCTGACCGTGCCAAAGGGCTAAAGCAGATTGCATGCAGTCTCAGGCGGGGGACGGACCTGATGGACCACTGGTTTGCTGATTTCTGTCTATGTCATTACAGTGTCATTTCCTTGACCTGGGTAGCCAAAGATTCATATTTGTGCCTTTATGAAATGGCCTCCCCTGTGATGGGGTAGTGGCACAAAGTGGCAAAGTACTATCACCATGTAGCTTTTTCCCATGTCTGGAGGTGGGACAAACTTTCCCAATGCAGGAGAGCAGGCCCTGGCCCTGTTCTGGGGGGAGGTGAGTTACAGGCAAACTGAGGCTCTGCCATAGGATGTAATATGAATCCAACGGTTCTCTTATCCTGTTCCCAACCCCCACACTGCCAAAAAGTTTGAACAATAGCCCAGTACCTTGTGCAGTATTTATATGCCAAGGAGCTCCAGGCACACCGAAGGCACCTGCCCTGCTCATCCTTGCAATGTCCACTGTTCTGAGAGGCACTTCTTTCAGGCGCTTCTTTCTCACTCAGTGAGCAGAGAAACGTTGGAAGGCTCAGGTGGTCTGCCAGGGCACACTATCTTACCACCCCTTGGTTTCTGGTCCTGAGGTTTGGCTGCCAGTAGTCTTGCCTCCTTCCAAGGTGAAATCTGTGACCACCAGCTATGATGTAATCCTCACGCCACCAACTCTGCCTCCCTGACAGACCCAGCCATGGCTCCTGGCACTGATGTTGTCACGAGTGCCTTTTGCCCCCATTGAATACCATGAAACAAACATGGGAACAGAGCAGAGATGTTGTTGTCCTTTCCCTGGGCCTCAGAAGCTCTGGCAAGCGCCGGGGTCCTCAGGGTTGCCCACTTCACAGTGACCTTGGAATGGAGATGGTGCCTCAAATGTGGTTCCAGTCTGCATCCTCAGCTCTTCTCTGCTGTAAAGCGTGGGTATATGTGGCCCCAGGGTACAGATGAGTACTGGTGAGAGCTACTGTTCCCTCTCCCCACCCCCAAGCCTACCTCAGCATGAAACACTAGCCTAGCACTAGGTCCATGGCCAGGTAAATCAGCATTCCTCTTGGGACTTTTTCCTGGGCCTGCCCTGTCTGTCTTAGCCCATGAACTCCTGTGTATTCCAAAATACAGGGACAATCCAAGGAGCAATTGTGCGCCTGTTGAATGAAGCTTTCAATCTGGGGACCCGGACCCTGACCCCTGCTGCCAAGAACCAGCGGAAACTGGTTGGATTGGTGAAAGCCCAGGAACATAGAGTTACAAGTATGCCCTGGGATACCTTCTCCCTGACACCAGCCCAAGTCCCATCTCACTTGAAGCCAGTGGCCACCAGGCTAGGCAGAGCTCTTGGCCCAGAAGGTGCCTGACTGGGAAGAAAGAGCCCGTCTGCCAGAGTGCAGCAGTGTGGGAAGGGCAGCAGTGGCAATCAAGGTTTATGGACTGCTGAGTGATCACCCTTCCTATACACGGCTGGCAGGCGCTCTGTGTCATCTGGAGCTCTTTGCCATCCCAGCCACACATCATCTTGTGGTCCTTCTGGGAGCCGTTCCCCAAGCTTCATGTTCTCAGGGCACGGGCACCCGTGGGAGCAAGTGTGGCACCCCCACCCATCTTAGAGTCTAGCCACACAGGACACTACAGCCCATTTCAACAGGTGGAGAGACACTAGCTTCTGGGAAAGCTCATGGCCTGGGAAGAGTGTGTATCAGGGCAGCCACCCTGGGCAGGTACCCTTTCCTCTTGGGGGAGTGAGCCTATCTTTAAAGGCTGTGTCGGGACAGCACAGGGTAGGTGGCAAGTAGTCCTTGTCCTTTTCTCTGTAGGACAAGCATCTTGCTGCACCCTTCAGTGGGCTCTGAAGCCCAGGACAGATCCAGATTCTCCTTTGCACACTGGGTCATCCTTGAGTCCCACCAACCCCATGTAAAGTGCGAGGCACTGAGTGGAGCTGATACCATATGCCAAAGCCAGAACCCAAAGTCCCCCAAAGTCCCATCAGATGAATCATATTCCAAGAAAGGCACCATGACCCTTCCAGAGATGAGAGGACAGCGAGCCCTTAGTGCCACCGGTGGGAGGTAGTGACTGGGTTTTGCCTCTGCCTAGGCTCTTAGTGCACAGCAGAGTGACAGATGCTGTCCTTGGGCCTTACAGGATTGTCCTTGACATAGTTGTTCCCATCCCCACATAGACGCCAAAACACAACTGGGCTCACTCTGTACTTGGGGATGGGAAATTAGGGAAGAGGTGACATGGGTGTGTGAAGAGACTTGACACTCTGGAGTCATATTCAAGAGCAGCAAGATATGTGGACACCACACACACACACACACACACACACACACACACACACACATACACACACACGCCCCAAGTGTAGTATACTTAGTGTCTGTACAGAACCAGTCCATGCTGGAATCATCAAAATGTAACTGGGTTGTAGGTTGCAGGTGCTTTATGCAATGTTTATTTGGAGGAAAATTAGGCTTAGAAATATGGGTGTGATCTCCCTGTCACCCCTAAGCTGGGGACTGTGAAGTAGAGTTGTGAAGAAATCAGAGCTTGTGAGGAGAACAGCCTCCAGTGAAGAATGACCAAGGAATGGTTCTATTCAGTTTGAAATTCTGCACACACTCAACAGGCGATCGAGCTGCTGAGGCCACCAGTCAAACGAATGGAGCTTACACTGGGCCCCAGGAGCTCTGAGGGTGCCGGGGTGGGGGTTGGGGGGG
>JADRCD010215137.1:0-19157 GCA_019843815.1 Montemys delectorum
TGTTTAATGCATTTGGTATTTTGATTATTATGTGACAGGAAGAATTTCCTTTCTGGTCCAGTCTATTTGGAGTTCTGTAGGCTTCTTGTATGTTCATGGGCATCTCTTTCTTTAGGTTAGGGAAGTTTTCTTCTACAGTTTTGTTGAAGATATTTACTGGCCCATTACATTGGGAGTTTTCACTCTCTTCTATACCTGTTATCCTTAGGTTTGGTCTTCTCATTGTGTCCTGGATTTCCTGGATGTTTTGGGTTAGGAGCTTTTTGCTCTTTGCATTTTCTTTGACTGTTGTGTCAATGTTTTCTATGGTGTCTTTTGCCCCTGAGATTTTTCTCTTCTATCTCTTGTATCCTGTTGGTGATGCTTGCATCTATGACTCCTGATCTCTTTCCTAGGTTTTCTATCTCCAAGATTGTTTCCTTTTGTGATTTCTTTATTATTTTTGCTTCCATTTTTAGATCCTGGTTTTGTTCATTTCTTTCACCTGTTTTGTTGTGTTTTCCTGTAGTTCTTTAAGGGATTTTTGTGTTTCCTCTTTAAGGGCTTTTAGCTGTTTGCCTATGTTCTCTTGTATTTCTTTAAGGAAGTTATTTATGTCCTTTTTAAATTCCTCTATCATCATCATCATGAGATGTAGTTTTACATCAAAGTCTTCCTTTTCTGGTGTGTTGGGATAACCAGGGTTCACTGTGGTGGGAGAACTGGGTTCTAATGATGCCAAATAGCCTTGGTTTCTGTTGCTTATATTCTTTCACTTGCCTTTTCCCATCCAGTTATCTCTGGTGTTAGTTGGTCTTGTTGTCTCTGACTGTGGCTTGTCCATCCTGGAAGACTGTGTGTCAGCACTCCTGGGAGACCCATTCTTTCTGGGAGGAATTTAGGAATTTAGGCTAGCTCTGGGGTGCCAATAGAGACAAGACATATCCTGTCCTCAGCTGATCCTTGGTTCTTGTGTTCTGATGGCTCTGGGAAGGGTCCCTTTTGGGGCAGGAATTTTGTAGCTGCCTGCAGCCACACATACAAATGGGTCTTCTGGAATGGGAGTCAGGGCCTGAAAAAATTAAGGGTACCGGAATGTGGGAAGGGGTTTGAAAAAATGAAACCAACACATGGTATGCTTTCAGTCCACCATCATTATTCAACTCTCTTTGTTACAAGCAAGTAGGTAGGTAAAGCAAAACCCCTCCCCCAGGTCCGTCAGCAACTCTTGGACCAATCAGCAGCTTCATCTTCAGTCTCTGGAGGCAGGACTTCTGGTGTAACAGGAACTTGTAGAGGGACGTGGCTATTAGCAAGAGCTTAGAGAAAGGCATGGCTATTTGTGACAAAGTGGGGTGTGACAGAATCAGCCCTCAGCTGGAGGAGGTCACAGAATTTGAACAGAAGTGGTGGTCTTACCTGTGCTCCTCAGGTGTGTCAGCTCTTCTGGGAGGCCAGCTCTGGTTGTATTTTTGTATGTAGCTCTGTGGCACAGGTTCAGCTCTGGGAACAGAGGGAAACCAGAAGACTCCTGTTTCAGGCAGCTCCTGGGTTCCTGTGTCCTGAGGGTTCTGGGCAGGTTCCTCTGAGCAACGGTGGTGGGCCTACCTGTGCTCACAGGCCTGTCCACACTCCTGGTAGGCTACCTCCCTCTGGCACTATTTGGGTATTGGGCCTTGTGGCAGAGGATCTGCTCCAGGCACAGATAGAAACCAGAAGGCTCATGTCCAGGCTGCCCCTTGGTTCCTGTCCCTGGTATCATTTTGTACTTACTGACCAATCAAAAAAACATTTCAAAAACCATATGATAAAAAATAGACTGCTCACAAGTTTAATCCCAAACCTTTTCTACTCAGCCTTTTAAATGTTCTTTCTATATATATTGTGAAAACAATGTGCAGTGTATTCATAGATATTTAAAATTTTCATGTAGAATATCATGTCTACAGATCATAAAACTTACCTTTTCTACTCATGGTTGCTTTGTTTCAATATTTTCCCTTATAAGTTATTTATTTATATAAGTGATAACTTATTCCTGTACAATGTGTTAGTCAGGGTTCTCTTGAGTAACAGAACTTACAGAATGGGTCTCTTTCTCTATATAAAAAGGACATTTATTGGAATAATTTACAGGCTGTGGTCCAGCTAATCCAACAATGGCTGTTTATGAACAGAAAGGCAAGGATCCAGCAATTGTTTAGTCCAGGAAGCTGAGTGTCTCAGCTGCTCTTCAGTAGACTCTGGGATCCCAAGGTAGGCTTTAATGCCAATGAAGGAACGGGTGTGCTAGCAAGAGGTGGATGAGTAGGCACAAAGCAAAAGCTTCCCTCTTCCGCGTCCTTAGGCAGAGGGCGTGGTTCAGATTACAGGTGACTCCTCCCTCCCAGACACAGATTAAGGGCATGTGTGGTATTAGCCCACACTTCTTCCGGCAGGACATGAGAGTCCATTTTCCTATACTGGCATCTACAATCAGTATTGCCAGATTGTTCTCACTCTTGCCAGACTCATTTAAGGGTTTGATAGAAATGGGCATGTTTAAGTGTATTACTTATCCTGTGTTCCAGGCACAAATGTGATGGGAAATAGCCCCTATGCAGGTCCTCATTTGGTAGAGTGCTCATTTGGCTAGTGTCATTACTGAGTCTCTTACAAAATGGAATAATTAAGTAAATCCCCTCAGGATTCCCAGGAGCCTCTGGAACAGAGCCAGACTGATCTGATAGGCTCCCCCGGTTCCCCCAAGGGCCACTTCAGTCCATTTGCCACTTTCTGTTAAGCCCTCTCTTCTCCTGCCGCTCTCTGGTACTCAGAATCCACTTACACTCCTGCCACAGAGAGCATGAAATGACCTCATGCAAACTGCCACATCCAAACTTCATCTACAAACAAACTCTACCTCGAATTTTCTCCCCCCATTATGGTTCGAGGGTACTCCTTTGATACCAATCCCTACAGTCAATTGATCCAGGACTTTGGGAGAAAGGATGATACTTTCTTGTGATTGTTCTAGTGGCCCTGTAAGAAGACGAAGAGGGCTCGGGATGGAACTCCGTGGCACACTAACACCACATGGTGCTATATACCACCTGAGGACTCTATATAGCGTTCTCACCAAAAGTAAAATAATAATCACTAGCCACAGCCCCTCAATCTTGTCCCTCCAGAACTGTGAACTCAGTAAATGTTCATTCTTGATAAAGTATACAGGTTGTATTCAGTTACAGGAATAGACAGTGGACTAAGAAATTCTGCCTGCTCTCCTAAGAAAGCACTGCCCTTCTTCCTGCCCCAGGCCAGTCCTAGCTCAGCAGTGACTCCTCTCTTAGCCTCTCAGAGCTCTTCCTTCATAAATAAGCCCTCCCTTCTTTAGCCTCTATAGTTAACTGCACTTCCTTCCTCTCTAGCTCATTTTCCCTCCATGTAAGCACACTCAAATCTTCCTTTGAGTCCTAGCTGTGTCTTTTCTTGCATATTATTTTCAGGACCAACCATCACTTCCCCAGAGAGGCATTTCCTTTTACTTGGAAGACTTCTCCTTTGCCTTCATAGCACTGAGAAAAGCAAGATTTAAATGCCACTGTGTGGGCCTGTCCTCTTCCTGTGCGGTCAGCGTTAGCAGTGGCAGGAGTCCTCCTCTGAGCCTAGCAGAAGACACAGTCAATGCTCATCTGCCGAGTAAAGAAGTGGTCCCCAGCCTCGAGCCACATCTTGCCTATACACCTGCACCTGATGAGTATTTCAAAATGAGAGCTCTGTTGTTACTGTCCCTGACAGAGTCCAACACAAAATGAACCTGGGAGAACAACTCTGCCTTGGTCCTCACAAAGCTAAATGCGTACTGCTGTGGAAGGTTCTCTGAAGAAATTGCATCTCTATTAAAGATCCCGTGGAATATCTGACCTTGGCTGACTCAACGCCATGACTTTGGAGAGATGAAATAGTGTAGGTCAAGAGCCAAAACCATTTTGGACTAATCAGGCTCTCTAATAGCCAACTCTCTAACTTCTGCATCTGACCTGACATTCTCCCAAGTAACACATTTGTTGATTGGGTTGCTAAGCTTATGGGATCTCTGCCTCCATTGTAAAGCTTTAACTAACGCCTGATTTCTCCTCTCCCCTCTTGGGAGCCTGCTTATATGAGGATCCCACCAATGTCATAGGCCTATGTCTCTTTTTTTGTTCTGTGACTTTAAAAATTCATGTAACTCTTCCATATGAAGTGTGTTGTTCCGGGGAGCTTGGACCAAGTTCTTGAGTTGTGATCATTCATACTCAATTCAGAATTGAGCTGGAGATGTGGCTCAGTGGCTAAGAGCACTGGCTGCTTGCTCTTCCAGAGGTCCTGAGTTCAATTCCCAGCAACCACATGGTGGCTCACAACAGTCTGTAATGAGATCTGATGCCTTCTTCTGGTGTATCTGAAGACAGCGACAGTGTACTCATATCAATGAAATAAATAAATCTTTTAAAAAAAGAAAAAAGAATTAACTACACTCTGCTTTCCTGTAAAAGCAGAGTCATTATTTTAGGTTAGCACTACTTTTTCTAATATAAATAACAAGAGAGGAAAAATGCAATAAGCTGATATTGTGGCTAACTGATGGCCCTGGTAAAAAAGATGCAGCAGGGGCACCAGGCATAATGCAGTATAGACTGGTTAACATACTGAGGCTCTGAATTCTACACTGAGTGGACTCCTCCCCCACAAAAAAGCAGTGAAGACTTTATACGCTAAAGTTTAGAATCAATAAAGAAAGAAGTGCTGGGCGGTGGTGGCGCACACCTTTAATCTCAGCCCTTGGGAGGCAGAGGCAGGCGGATTTCTGAGTTCAAGGCCAGCCTTGAGTTCCAGGACAGCCAGGGCTACACAGAAAAACCCTATGTCTAAACAAAACAAAAACAAAAACAAAGAAAGAAAGAAAGAAGCACTTATTTGCAGCAGCGTTCATTAGTTGTTAGGTTTTTTTTCTCCTATGTTTTTCATCCGTGAAAACATTTGAACCTACTGTTTTGCAGGAAAGGGATTTGTGTTTACTGAGCATTTACGATATGCCAAGAATTGTCGATATGCATTTGTTTTATCTTATTTCAAATAGTTTTCTTTGAGCCCAATGTTGTATCATTAAAAACAATATCATATCATTGTCATTCTAACTCAGCGTAGAAACACTATGGAAACATTCCCAAGAGTATGTCTGAGGGCACTTCTAGAAAGGTTTAACTGAAGAGAGAAGACCTTGGACCTGGTGGAGCCATCCCCCAGGCCTGGCCCCTGGCTAGATAACTGAGGTGGGGCTGAGCAGCAGCCATTGTCTCTAGACAGGATCCGCTTCCTCACCTTCCCGACTCCTTGCCTTACGGATGATGCCCTCAAACCATGAGCCCAAATAAAGCATCCTCCATCGAGCTGCATTTTTTTGTTGGACATTTTATCACATCAACAAGAAATGTAAGTAAAATGCATTCTAAAAATTAAGTCACAGAGCAAAATGATCAAATGCACCAGGAAAAAGCAATGTTACATTCCGAGAAAGTTTAAACGCCCAGTACAACATATGTGGGATTTTTTTTTTTTAAGTTAAAATTAAGCTATAGGTCATCTCTAGTGTGTGTCATACTCAAAGACTTAAAATTTCCACACAAACTCCTTTTGCATCTATCTGGTTCTGGTTCTCTGCTCTTTTCTCCCGCATCTCCCCTCCCCCAACCCCATCTCTCTCCCCTGCCCTACTCTCTGAATTGCTCTCTGCTCTTTTTCACCTTCTACTTAACCTGATTACCTTCTGCTTTTTCGATTTTCTCCTGGCTGGTGATCTTTTAAACCAATCATTGTTTTTTAAAGCTACTGACCCCCTTGCCTAAGCTGAAGTGAACGCGAGAGAATCTCTTCCTTTACCTCCCCTGAGCCAAAATCACACCTGGCATCAAGGTGTCCTGGGGCAATGTGCAACCTAGAGATCCTAGGTACTCGCACCAGGCTTTTTAGCTAATAACAGCTTCTGCAGAGCAAGTCCCAGCGTTTGAGCTGATGCCTGAACCTGCTGGGATTCTTAGAGTGCCATGTCAAGTAAATGGCTTGTAACTTGGAAACTTGGGTCCCATCCCACCCCCGACCCCCCGCAGATGACTGGAAACCTCAAAGGGAATTCGTCATGTGGCCATCTGAAAGTAACTTCGTGTGGAAAAATCAAACTGGTTGACCTCCAAGTCTGCCCTGCTCCTTAGGTCTGAGAGTGCAGGGTCTGCTTTGGAAACTCAGACCTACCTAATGAAGGATGTTTCTCCTTGAAGTGAACGTTCAAACTACACCTGGCATGGAAGGTGTCCCCTCTAAAAGCTCCCTTCAAAAGCTGAAGGGGGAGAGGCGGGGGTGGCCTGGAGAGATGGCTCAGCAGTCAAGAGCACTGACTTCTTCCAGCGGTCCTGAGTTCAATTCCCAGCAACCACATGGTGGCTCACAATCATCTATAATGGAATCTGATGCCATCTTTTGGTGTGTCTGAAGACAGTAACAGTGTACTTATGTAAATAAAACAAATAAATCTTAAACAAACAAACAAGCTGAGACATCCCTGGGAGAAATAATTTCTTTGACTATACTTGAAGAAAACGGTATTGATTTATTTGCCAAACTTCCCTGGTGCTTTGTGAATATTAGACCTGATATTTAAAGAAGCCAAACTCTGGAGACAAAACAGATGATGTAAATAAGGGGATCACCTTTCTCCCTCCCCTCCAAACAAGCAGGCAGTAAAGAAAATTAGTGTTGAAGGGCAGAGCTGGTGGGCGGGTGATTTAGAGCGGGGCTGACTATCCGACATCATTTCCTGAAAGAAGTTTGCTGATTGACAAGACACAGTAAGTTGCTAACTGGGGAGGGGTGGGGGAACTGTTGTTATGAGCAGTTAAGGACCAAAGTATCGTTTCTGGCAGTAAGAGCAGCATTTCAAAGCTACAATCTTGTGTCTTTCACATCTCTTGAGAGACAAAACGATTCTTCATTTCATGAGGAAGTCTTCTTGACAAAACAAAACAAGACGCCCCAAAAACCCAAAAGTATTTAGATCCCTGCCATGGCACCTTGCTCCCTTTGACAGTCTCCCAGTACCCTGATTGATGCCTTGTGGGATTTCAATGCATATATTATTCCAGTGATGCAGTGTGCAATCTCTGCTTAATGAATGTTCATGTTACACTTTGGAGATGAGTGAGTGAATTGGCCAATTGGTTTAGGAAAAGAATTGCTAGCTTCTAATTGGAAGAGAAAGAAGGAGGAAGAAAGGACAGTGGAAGGAAGGGAGAAAGTGAGGAAGGAGAAAGAGAGAGAGAGAAAGAGAGAGAGAGAGAATGCTCAGCAGGGGGAGGATGAGACTGTATGGGAGTTCTCCTGGGGCCTAAATCTTAGCAGAACTCTTCATTCTCTACTATAATTTCAGGAATAAAATAGCCATGGCAGTTACAAAGAAGTTTTGCACATTTGCACTCCAAAAAGAACCACCACCAGAGCTTTTCTGGCTAACTGCATGTAACTGGTTCAATAAATGAGTCTGACTCAGTAAGGGGCAGATGAAAGAGGCTCTGCTCTCTCTAGCTGCTCTGCTTTCAAACCCTGAAAGCAGCCTTCTCTGCTCTTGAACACACTCTCTAGAAAAGCCCCCAGCTCTGCTGCCTCTGCTCAGACATCTGCCAGCCTAGTGCCATCGAGAATCAAAAGGCTACATTCTCCTTTGATTCAAAGTTGTTCCCCATGCCTCTGCTCCCCTTCCATTCATCCCCAGAACTGAACTAAGCTTGTAAGCCCAAACATGGGAAATACTGAAGGGGGCGGGGCGTAACACACGAGGATGCTCCTCTTTCCAGCTCCACTACCTTCTAAACTTTTGCCTGTCATTCATAGCTTTCCTGTAGTCCAATAGAGTGTGTGACATTAAAATGAGAACATAAAATAAAAAATTAAAAGTCTCTACTATGCATCTTAAGAATTATAAAGTAATACTATCAGTATCTTAGAAGTTTCTCTTGTGCTCCTGCTTGATGCTCCTTCTCTTCTTTTCTGGATAACTAACACATTAAAACTTGTTTAATCATTCCTTACCTCTAATTTTTAAAATTATATATGTGCACCTACTATGCATTTGTTACCTAGTTCTGCCTAGATTGCAGTTTATGTAAGTGGGATTATGTGTAACTTGTTCATTGTGTTAGTTCTTCAACCATTGATATACAAAAGTGTAACTCATTCAGCTTTGCTACTCTCTGGCATTCAGCACTGTGAGTAGACCATGTTTAGGGACCCGCTCTGTTGCTGGTGAATGTTTAGACTGTGTTCAGTTGCCTCTTTATGAACAATGCTGCTATAGACATTCCTGTGCATGACTCTTGCTGTGTGTATGGACAAGTTCTAGAGTATAAACCTAGAAGTGAGGAGTTATCAAGTCCTTATCAAGATAGATTTTCTATTAGAAGGAGTAAGTAGGAGAGCTGTTGTACATTATGGTAGCTACAGTTTGTAATATATTGTATATTTGAAGATGAGATTTCTAGATGTTCCAGCTACAAAAAAGTATTAGTTTATGAGACACTGCACATTCCACATCATCCGGTCCATCCTTTCTACAGTGAGTCAAAACAAAATGTTCAACATCAATACACACAGTGTTTGCTTGTCTACCATAGAGAAGCAAATAGTAATAGCGAGTGAAAGAAACTCCAGGAGCGAAGCCATGGAAACTGCAGTGCCCTCGGTGTCACGCACATCTGATGGTGACAGTGATGATCTCCTGGCTGAATACTGATTCAGTAGGAAGAGCAGTGCATGCTATTCGGGCTCTAGAATGTTACTTAATATCTATTATTCCGGGAAGGCATTCAAGAAACTTCCCCCAGGTTTCTTGGTTTCTATGGGCTATTAGTCAAAGAGAGCAGATGTCTACCAAGGGATGCTATTGAAAAGGAACTGAATGGGCGCTAGACAAGCAAAACCAAACTTGACCTCATCGATGTCTCTGTTTACTGTACTCTGTGTGTGTGTGTGTGTGTGTGTGTGTGTGTTAGGATACTGGGCCCAGAGCTCCTATGTTCTACCACCAAGCTTCGTGCCCAGTCTCTGCTCTGTGCCTATTTATGGATGGCCATGTGATGCCAGACAAACTGGGTTTCTTTCTGAGTTTCAGTTTCATGTCCAAAAGTGTGGCTTTGATGACCTTTGGGTCATTTGAGCTCTAACAGTCTGATTCAGCGACTTCAGAAACACTCCTGGAAATAACAGTTTTGCATGCCCCCTTGTGGTGGTCTCTGGCATTGCAATTAGAGAAGCAAGCTTTAAAATGGTGGTTACTGACTGAAAAATTTCCCTGAGCTATAAATAAATACACTTATCCATTAAAATTAAACAATATAAGAAGCAAAGATACTTTGAAGTTATAGCAGTTCTTAAAACACGTTTAAACTAAAAGTTTTTGTTTCACATAAATATGTTTTGATAATTGTGGTTTTTAGTAATAAAGTTATAATTTTGCATTAACTTTTCTATAAATACTTTTTTGTGGTACTGGGGATCAAACTGGTGTTTTGTACTTTGTGGTGCATTCCCTTGCATATTCTTGGCAGAGCAGTACACCCTTTACTCTCCTTTTCTAAGGCAAATTTACTGTTAGTAAAATATAAAACCATATAAGTACATACTGGTACATAAAACCACACACGTTGTATACATGATGTATACATTAGGTGATGTTTCGATACATGTACATATTGTGAAATGTTTAGGTCAAGTTAATATGTCTCCTCAAATATTTAGAATTTTATAGTAAAACTCCCAGAAATCATTTCTTATACTTTTTTTAAGCAGGCAGCAATATTTTCTTTCTACAGTGACCCGACTACAGCAGCACACCAGAACTTCTCACTCTAATTGTAACTCGGTACCCACTGATCCACCTTTTTTCATCTCCCCCCTCCCCTCTCATCTCTGGCAATCACCATTCCATTCTTGACAGTCTGTGAGGAGTGTGTGTGTGTGTGAGTGTGTGTGTGAGTGTGTGTGTGTGTGTGTGTGCTGTGTGTGTGTTCTGTGTGTGTGTGTGTGCTGTGTGTGTGTGTTTGTGTGTGCGTATTATGTGTGATGTGTGTGGTATATGTGTGTGGTGTGTGTAGTCGATATGTGTATGGTGTGGTGTGTATGCTGTGTGTGTGTGTGGTGTGCTGTGTGTGTGTGCTGTGTGTGTGTTAGGTGATGTGTGTGTGTTCTGGGTGGTGTACGATGTGTACATGTGTGTTTGTGTGTGTGTGTGTTATGTGTGATCTGTGTGGTGTATGTGTGTGGTATGTGTGGTGTGTGTACTCGATGTGTGTGTGGTGTGGTGTGGTATGTATGCTGTGTGTGTGTGTGTGTGTGGTATGCTGTGTGTGTATGGTGTTTGTGTGATGTTTATGGTGTGGTGTGTGTGTGTGTAGGGAGTGTAGATGCCTAATGCTTTCTTTCGTTGCTCTCTGCCTTGTATTTTGAGGCTAGGTTTCTCACTAACAGGAAGCAGTTAGACCATTCAGCTTCGGGGACTCACCTGTCTCCGCCCGCCCACCCAGGGCTTGGATTACAGGAGCACACGGCCAGCTTCACCTTTCTCTGCTTTCACCAGGGTTCTGGGAATCCAAACTCAGGTTCTCATCCTTCCAAGTCGGGCTCTGTATAGACTGAAGTATTTCCTCAGCCTGTGGCCAACTTTTTCTTCTTCACAGACAGGTGAAGCGGTGTAGTATTGCCTTTGTGTGCTTGCCGCATTTCACTTCACATAATGATCGCTAACCTCATTGACAATGACAGGATTCGAGCTTTTCTTCAAAGAAGACTAGTCCATAGGAAATGTGAGCCCCATTTTCTATATCCATTCATCAGTGGATGAACACTTTGGTTGTTTCCATTTCCTGGCCATTGTGATGAGTGTTACAGTAAAAAAGAGTATACAGATGCAGTGAGTTCATGTCCATCAGCTGCATGTCCAGCCAGAGCTTTGCTAGATCATTTGCTACTTTTTATTTAGTTTTATGTGTGTGTGTGTATGTATGTATATATGTATATATGTATACATACATACACACACAGAGACAGAGACTCTCCTGCACATATGTATATGTACCATGTGTGGACCTGGTGCTTACAGAGGCCAGAAGAAGGTGTAACAAGAGTTGTGTATGATAGTAGGCTGTCTTGTGGGTGCTGAGCACAGAACCCAGGTCCTCTGGAAAAACAGTTAAGTGCTCTTAACTGCTGAGCTACCTCTCCAGGTCCCTATGTGTTTCTTCTGTTTGTAATTTTTTGAGGAACTTTTACAGTTTTCCCACAGTGGCGATATTAACACAGGGGTTTACCAGAAGTGCAGTGGTCATTTTTTTCCACATCCTTCCTGGAACTTGTTATTTTTTAATCTTTTTGATAACGGCTATTCTTACCAGTGGTAATATCTCATTATGGCTTAAAGTGGTGTCCCCAGGTACTAGTGATGGTGAGCTCTTTTTTGGATACATGCTCATCAAAAGTATGTGATCTCCCGAGAAACTGCTACAAAGTCTATTGTCTGTCTTTGAATGGGTTGTTTTGTGGGGATTTGCTATTTATTTTTGCCATTATCTTTATACTCTGAGCACCAACCCCATCCAGAACAAATGGAATGGAGTCTGAGACATTTCTGTCCACCCTGTTGTAGGTTATCTCTGATTATTTCTTGTGTTGTGAGATTTTGGTTGGTGTACTTCACTTTATACTTTTGCTTTTGTTTCCTACTCTTTGAGGGTCTGGTCCCTCGGCAGTGGTCTGAAGTGGTTCTGCTTTGTTCATCTTGGGTAGTTTCATTGTTTCAAATTTTGGCTTTGAATTGATAATCCATCTTGAGTTTTCTTGGTAGCTCCTGTGAGACAGAAGACTTCCTTTCATTCTGTGCACCCCTATCCAATTTCTCCAGTACCATTTATTCAGAGGCACTCTGATTGGTTTTTGTTTGTTTGTTTTGTTTAGTTTAAGTAGAATACCACTGGGTGGCTGCAGTGGCCTCAACTTCAGTTCTTCTGCTTTCCAAGTGCATAATACAGACGTCTAAAGGGAAGATAGTTGGGACGCTAGGATGTTAAAAGAGCAAGGCATCTCCTTTCTTCTAAGTTAATTGCACTAATAATTGCACAGGTGGAGAAAAGGGTAGAGCATCTCTGAGGATTAAACCCAGTGACTCACATAGTGCCCAGCCTATGGCAGACTTTCAATGAGTTAAATGAACGTGGATCTGAGTTTGTTAAAAAAAAAAAAAAAAAAAAAAAAAAAAAAAAAAAGACAGCAGGGGCTGGAGAGATGGCTCAGCAGTTAAGAGCACTGACTGCTCTTCCAGAGGTCCTGAGTTCAAATCCCCAGCAACCACATGGTGGCTCACAACCCATCTGTAATGGGATCCGATGCCCTCTTCTGGTGTGTCTGAAGACAGCTACAGTGTACTCATATAAATAAAATAAATAAATTTTAAAAAGAAAAGAAAAAGAAAAAAATGACAGCAACACCTTTAAAGTTGAAATCTGGCTTCTCTGGTGGGCTCAGGGAAAAGAATATTTATCTTGTAAAAAATCTATTGGAGGCCGGCTGACCCACTTTAAGACTGAATTTCTCTATCTGCAAAGAGGGATTTAAAAAAATCTCATGCCCGTTGAAATGTTGGGGTAGGGTAAAGATTAGGGAGTTGTGCATGCTAGAGCACACCATGTTCTTTACATGACTTGTTACATGAAGGGGCAGCTCAGCATCAGTAGAAGCTGGCGATAGGGGCCACACAATATGCTATAGATGTTCCCTGGCTTAGAATGAAGTTCTGGTTTAATAACCCCATTCATTGCAGGCTAAAATGAATTCATTTCAGTTTTTTTCTTTTGTTTATAGGTTGATGTATAAAGATGTGAGATGTTCCTATCAGTGGGGTACCATGCCATATTTCAATGCATGAATTACATTCTGTAACATTTAAGCCCATCTGGGTTAAACACATCTACTACTATTTGAAGTGCATGGGATGGACTGTGGGACCACATCAAGTAAATACTCGATCACTTTTTACTGCCAGAGCCCATGAAAGTACATTTAATGTACTGAGGCTATGAAGCAGCTGAACAACACCGTACATTAAGGAGGAAGATTTGTTGCTTGTCCTGAGAACTGCAGCTGCTGCCCTATACCAAGAGAACGTACTGGACTGAGGTCACTTATCCAAGACAAGGTCAAAATGCAAAGTACATTTTTCCCCTTGATCTGTATTGTCTCATCATCATAAAATGGAAACACTCTAAGTCAAATATTGTAATCTGCTGACTAACTGTATAGAAGTTAGGAGTCACCTGCCATTTTAAAAATAAATATTTCCCAAAGGAAAAAATAACCCTTTCCACAAACTTTAAAATATTTTTCTTCAGGAAAGAATAAGAATATGAAAAAATAATAAAGATGAAGATATTTAGCTTTGAATTTAAATACAAAAGCAACACATGAAAAAAACTCAAGTTCCAAGTTGGTATATTTTAGTTTTCTCAGCATTTCGACGAATAAAAATATACATTTAATTATATTTATTTTTTTTAAAGTTTGATTTTTAAAAATCTTTTTATTGGCTTTTCTCTTGTTATCTTTCCCTTTTCCACAGTTCTGCTGCCTTTGAGAATATTTTTTTTTCTCCTTATGGGCTCATCTGACTTTCAAGGAGACAGCTCAAAAGAGTGGAGACGAATGGGCTCCAAGCCAGAGAATTCAAGTTGAGAGGTGGCCTCCCTTGGGAGGTACGGCCCTGGGAGAGCCATTTCTGCTAAGAGACATAACTAGCTCTCTTTAGAAACTACAGTTATCACCACATTTTAATGATTTTCATACCGATTTTTTTGTTTGTTTGTTTATATGAAGCTACTAATCTTGCTCTCATCCATTATCCACGCCTTGCTGGATATCCTAAGCTGTTTCTAGACCACAGTTTTATAGGTCATGCCCAGCTTTATATACCCACCTCTCTTCCCCCTAGACTCCACACTGTCCTTCCTTCCAACTGTCTTGTGACATGTCTGAGCTGTCAGGCAGGGCTTCCTGGTTTGTATTCACCTCAGGACAGTCTCTGCTCCTGCTTCCCTGGCGGCCATCTTCACCTCCTGCTGGCTCTTTCCTGCACATCACGGACCCACACTTCAAAATGATGCTTTTATCCTAGAGCCTGTGCATTTATCCTTCCTCCAACTGCCCCCTGCTACTCAGAATCTCCGCTACCATTCTCCCACAGAGGCTTTTTGCTGGCCAAATCCTGTAGACTCTCCACATCCCACAGCTTCTGCTCTGTCTGCATCATTTGTATACCTCTTCCCTGAACCTGCCCTATCCCCTTCAGGTGTAGATTCCTAAAGAGAGTAGATCAAAGATAGGTGTGGTGGTGTACCGCTGTAACCCCAGCACTCAAGAGCCTGTGTCCGGACTACAGACTGCATGTTCCAGGCTAGCCTGGGATACTTTGTAATCAAAAAAAAAAAAAAAAAAAAAAAGGAAAACAAAAAGAAAGCAGAAAAGAACACAGCAAGTCTTTATATGTTGTCCTCTCATCAGCAGGACAGCACCTGTGTGTGGTAGTCAACGGCACATAGGTGGACATTTCTAGTCTTCTCAATCTTTGGACTTGGTTCTTATCTTTAGATTTTCACAATCCATACATTTTAGCATAGTGCTTTCTCTCTCCCCCTCTCCCCCACTTCTCTCTCTCTCTCTCTCTCTCTCTCTCTCTCTCTCTCTCTCTCTCTCTCTCTCTCTCTCTCTCTCTCTCCCTCTCTCCTTTTCCCTCTCCCTATCCCTGCGCATGCGTGTGAGTGCATGTGATGGGGATTGGACTTAGAGCACTGTACATGCTCTAGATCTGAGGTACACCCTCCTCCTAGTTAGCATCCTTCTTTCAGTATCCTTGCTGGTACTTACAATAACTATCTCTTGGGGCATCCTTACTGCATCACGTATGTTATCGCTTAAGTCAAAGCTTTTATAATTAGAACAGGGAATGACTCAACATGCTCGAGGGAGGGGACGAGAGGAGGTGGGGTGTATTTAAGACATTGCAGCGAGGTTGTAGGCATCCAAGCTCTGCAGCCTCATGGGAAATGAAGCTGCCGCAGAATAGCTTCTCAGTCTCTCACTGTATCCCGGCATCTTCTGTCAGCCCCATCAGGTTTCAACTGCCTGGTCACATATTCGTTAGTTTTGTTGCAATTTGAGTCCCTGCCACTCTTTTAGCCTGCCTCTACTGCTTCCTTTCTTGTTCTCAAAGATCAGGTCTACAAGAGAGTGCTCTGATGACAAAGCTCGTCCAGTTGGGCCAACCCACATTTATTTATTTATTCATCAAATATTTATGGGACACCTGATGCGTGCCAGGTACACGCCTACATGCTGGTATAGAACTGACAAGAAAGACAGATGAGAATGTGTCCCTGGGGAGCTTACCTTTGGCTCGCTTCCAGTGAGTCACTACGTGCAGTGCTTGAGCTGGAAACCACCTTTGGCACCATACTCTGAGATGGGAAGTAGGGAGGCAATGTCATGGGATAGGCAACATGGCCACCTAATCAACAAAGGTGAGCAGGGCAGACTCCCCAATGGGATATGTAGGCAGTCATGGGGGTACTTTGGCATAATTCTCCCTTGAAATTTTCTATACGTTATGCATATTCCCTTGCTTCCTATATATCTTATCTGTGGTATTTATTTATTTATTTATTTTTAAGTCACAGAAACTTTTACTGGAAACAAATGAGCTGCAGCAAAGTGACACTCAGTGCACGTGGCCCACCTGGTAAAGTGCGGGGAGGCGGGGGCAAAAGTGGGCATCAGGGGCTAGTTAAAGACCAGATCCCTTAAACGCTGGGCACCATTTATAGGGCTTCAAACTACAAGCCCTTAGAGCTGGAGCGTACAGGCCCATTAAGAAATACAAAAATAAACTCTGTGGTCCAGCTGTCCTGTCTGTGACAGACTGTTGGTGCAGAGCAGTCACTTTTCTATCAGACTCCATGCTGTTTAATCCAGCCCCAGTATGGGCAATAGGAGCCTGCAGCGTGAGTGGACATCCACAGGCTGAAACCAAAGGGCTTGGTAGGTATAGTCTTGGGCAGTGCCAAGGCATAGCCAGCATCCGGGGAGGCTCTGGAGCTCCTTGGGTAGGCAGGTCCAGGCATTGGTTGAAGCTGGATGAAGCCGAGGCCTCTGCCGCTTCTCATCACATACAGATTACATGATGAACCCTGTCTTCCTCCATGGTGCTGGTCTTCTCTGCCCTGCCCTCACCGCCTCCACCTCTGCTCTCTTCAACAACCTCCGCTGTCCCCAGTTCCAAGTCCAGTGCATTGCCTGCCTCTGACCGTGTGTAGGTGGAGCCACTGATGGAGCGGCAACTGAAGAAGACAATTCGTTTTAGTCGCTTGTTGTAAACGAAATACTTGAATGACCAGAATCTTCCATCTTCCCCAAAGGGGTCTGAGTCTAGATCTGGGTTATAGCTGTAGATGTCACACTCAGCTAAGCAGATCTCCTCATCCACTGCATTCCACAGCTGCGGCTGCAGGGCCTTGAAGTCTTCTGGAACAGCTGAAAACAGGCTGCAGTTGACTGCATTTACTACCCAGCGGAGGCTTGGCTCTGCTGAACTCATGACTTCTGGCTCTGCTGAAGTCATAGCCTGGCCGGAAGGGCTCGTTGAGGGTGGCGATCAGATAGAAGAGGCTCTTGCGAGTGGACTTTCATCCTCACCACCCTGGCTCTTGCTCAGTCTGCTGGAACTGCGGCCCGAAGTCTGAGGTGGGGACAGTGCCTCCAACACATGGGGCTGGCCCTCCTGGCAGAAGTGCTTGAACATATGCTTATCGTCTCCTGCCATTTTACATGAGTAGCTTTCAATCCTGCCAATAATATGGGCATCTCCAGTCTCTACTGTCAACTGTGAGTAGATGGTCTCAAAGCTGGAGTTCTCCAATAGCTTCATGTCCTTTGGAAGGGAGCTTCTTGTGCCGGTGACACTATTGCAGCGCTACCTGGGAATGTGGGAAGCCAGGTATGGCTGTCTAGCTCCAAAGGGCTCTGCTTTCAGCCACCACCCACTAGCAGCGTACTGTTTGCAGCTTGATCTAACCTTGAATCCATCATGGAGCTCCTCTTCTTCACCTCACCTGCCCCTGAGAACTCAGCATTGGCTGACAGGGAGATGATCCTATCACCTGAGGATGACATGTCCGGGTTCTAGCTCAATCCCAAGTCCTTTTACGTGTACTGGGGATTATTCCTATCCCTATCGGCATTCTGCAGGCACCCTCAGACTGTAGTAAGGTCCTCAATCAGGGTAAGAACCTGCTTTCCGGTTCAGAACCGGGCATCTGGAGTTTGAGCCTTGAGGGTCACCTGGATGGGCGCTCTTCCCCTGTTCTATGAGTTGCTTCGCTGCTTCCTGCCAGAAATGGGCTAGATCAAGCCATGCTAGTCGGGTTGCTCAGTGTTGGTGCTGAGATGTCGGTGGCGCGGGCTTCAGCGCGGGTTCCTCAGGACTGGAGGGCGGCGCTGCGGCCTCCACTCGGGCCTTACTGTAGGGAGGGGGGAGGAGGGGAAGAAGCTTCGCGGCGATGTCCGGTTACTCCAGGCCCTGCTGGCCCATACGGGCTGCAGCCGCTACGTAGCTTCGCCCCCCTGCAGCGCCCGCCTTCGCCGACCGACCTGCCGCGGACCGCCGAGATCGCCCCAGCCAGAGAACGAAACAGCAACCTCCGCCTCCCCCACCCGACAACAACATTTTTTATGTGTATGTGTACATACAGGTGTACATAGGTGTATGTGGGCACACACGTAGAAGCCAGAGGCCAACACCACTGTCATCTTCAGAAATGCCATCCACCTCTTTTGAGACAGAGTCTCACTGGGTTGGAACTCATCAATTAGGCTAGGCTGGCTGCTGAGTGGGCCCCCAGGGATCCTCAAGTCTCTCCACCTAGCTCTAGGATTAGAAATGTATACCACAACACCTGGTGTTTTTATGTGGATCCTGCTGATCAAACTGAGGTCTTTCCTGGCTTCTAAGACTTTCCTGGCTAAGCTATCTCCCTAGTCCCTCAACAGGCCTTAACCCTTACATTCTTTGGTCAGTTCAAGGACTCAGTATTTGAATGCATTCTTACATCTTCTAAGTAGATATAACACAAAGTGCACTTGGCAAAGACTTCACTTATAGAACATCTACAGCTTAGGATGTAATAACGCCTAATGAGTATTATCCCATGGCGGAAGGATAATCTACTTCAAACAAAATATTGACTCACTTCACAAGTCCTGACTGTTGTGATACCCATGTGTCTATAGTTGACGGGGAAAAGAAATTACTTTGAAAACCTTTGCTTTTCTTTCTGGACTCACTGTGTGCCCAGCAATGTGTGTGTGTGCCTATGTGTGTGTGTGTGTATGTGTGTCTCTGTGTCCTTGTGTCTGTGTATACGCCTGTGTGTCTCTCTGTGTGTCTGTGTGTGAGCCTGGGTGTGTCTATGTCTGTGTATGTGTGTCTCTGTGTGTGTCTGTGCCTGTGTGTTTCTCTGTGTCTGTGTTTGTGTCTGTGTGTGTCTCTGTGTGTGTCTTTGTGTGTGTGTGTCTCTTTGTGCAGATGTGTCTGTGTATTTGTTGACCACCTGACACTTCATTTAGGGCTGCTTTGTTGCATCTTCGTCTTCCTCCCAGCTTTCCAAATTGTTCCCTCCTTCTTCCTACAGTGATTTTTAACTAGCTATGACTTTAAAGAGAAACTGTTGCTTTACTTACTCCTGGTGCCTCTGCATTAGGTGGGGATGCTAAATGGATATACTATGACAGGATACCATTTGGTATTGTGCCTAAAATTAAATTACTGGCAACAAATAATGGCTCAGCCATAGACTCATGTTGAAAGTTCACTCTATCTTTCCCTCTCCCCTGTTCCTCCCTTTCTTTTCTTATACTAGCAAAGAATCCAGGGCTTTACCCATGCTAGGGAAGGACTCACCTCTGAGTTATATCCCCAATTAGAAGGCTTCTTGCAGACTTAAATAATGGCAACCAAATGAAGCCTTTTAAATTAAAACTCCATCAGTAAACTATGTATGGACATTGCATACCTA
>JADRCD010215137.1:19167-37782 GCA_019843815.1 Montemys delectorum
ACAGGGGGATTGTGAATTTGGGGCTACTCTGGATGACCATCATAGCAAGACCCTAAAAAGAAAGCAGCCAAACAAAATCTCAAATCACCAAAATGTATAAGTCCATTATACAAAATTCATAATGATGGCAGACATGGATTCTTTATTATGTGATCATGATCCATGGCACTGTCAAGGGAATCAAACACTGTCCATTGTTAATCAATCAAGAAGCTCACTCACAGCCTTTCACATAACTGCGGCTGAGTGATCTGCTCTATATCTTCTTTTTAAGTAAACCTAGGCTTCCTCGGGTACAGACAGATTGTCTGTAGTTAGCTTCTAGTCTGATTCTAGTCTACATTGGAGGCCTGGCTGCAGAACAATGGGACTTTGGAGCAACATTTTACAAAAATCAATCAATCAATAAATTAATTATCCTCGTAGGCGGTTCTTCCTCTGCTTTTAAAACTTGAGTGGCTCTCCACTTGTTTACAGCTTACAGAAGCAAGCTCTTGGTTACTTTCTCTGACTTTCCCTTCCCAGTTTCATGGGAAGGGAATGGGGTGAGGGGAGGAGACAGTTTATGCTCAAGAGCTGAGTGGAAATCCTGGATGATCCTCTTTTTATCAGCCAGCAATTCTGCAATGCTTACCGAACTTCATAGCGTTTATCCCAGCCTTGGAACTAATTTTAGCCTATACTTGTTATCTAGATATTGACTATCAGTTGCTGTTTGTCTTCCTTGAGTACCATCCTCACTAGCCACAAATCCACAGGGCATCACTTTGGATTCTATCAGCAAAACCAGTGGCACTGCACAGGCTGTGGCCCAGGGCATCTTTGAAAATCACTGATGTCTAGGCCTTAGTTCCTAGTAAATCTCTAGGGCCCGAACATCAAGAATCTCAGGTGTGCCTGCTCCATCTGTGTTTCCTGCAATTAAAGTCCCATAAAGTGTAAGACTCTGTTGAGCCTTAGCTTACTGGAGACCCCCTGAGTGAACCACACGTGGAGCCTGATCGATGCAAAAAGCAAGAGGATTTTTATTGTTTCAGTGCATTGGGGTCATCCCAGACCCGAAGGAGAGGCGGCCACCTCCTACAACTTGTTCAGTGAGCTTTTATACAATTTTTGAAGGTAACAGCATGAATTGGTTTATGTCCATTTGAGGCCCATGCCAACCTTTCTCGGCATTGGTGGGACATTCTGGGAAGGGAGTGTGCATTCCTGGCAAGGCCTTTGAGTGGCCATCTTATGTTCTCTAAGGCCACACAGAAGCTTTTTTCTTGCTTGCCGTTTCTTCTTTAATCTCTCATTTTTTCACATTTACCTCATGTGAACTTAGAATTCTAAACAAAGGCATATCATTATACTCCACATAGTCTTTTAAAGTTCATTTTTTACAAGAGATTTGGCCAATTGTTTTGGAGCAAGTACATCTGCACTTGGCCTGTGAGCACCTCTGAGAGGCTCCGAGGCTTGAGCACTGGTGTGTCACTTCTACAAGCCTCAGCCTCTGCCCTGCTTCTACCTTCCTTCTACCTCTTGTCCTTTTCCTGTCTGCTTCAGCCAGAATCCTGCTGACAGTGCCTACTGAGACTGCTTGGCCCTGTTGGTGGCCAGCACTGGGATGTTTGTGGCCTGTGATGCCACACAGATCTAGTTACCCAGAGAGTGTCCACTCAGCACTTCTGGGGATGGGCTGTGTCTCTCTGGGGCCTCTTAACCCCCCCCCCCCCCCCCCCCCCCCCCACATGGTTAGGTGGCTGCTCTCCACAGCTGGTGCTATACTTAGGGTCAGCCCCAAGGGAACATGCTTTGACCTTCAGAATGGCCCTTAGAGTTCCTGTCAAACAGTATAATCACAGCACCTGTGCTCCTGGTGCATGAGACATCCTACCATCTGGTGCCTTTCCTCTTTCCCAACCTACTTCCCACCATCACTAGCACAGTTCTAGTTCTACACACAGGCTCACAGCACACACACACACACACACACACACACACACCACCACCACCACCACCACCACAGAATACACATACACACCACACACACACACACACACCACCACCACCACCACCACCACAGAATACACATACACACCACACACAGAACATACAATAGCACATTCAACATACACACACCACAGAACACATACTCAACATATACACTAAACACAAACATACACATACCACACAACACACAGAACACACAATATGCTCAACACACACACACACACACACACACCACAGAACACACATTCAACACACAAACATTCAACACACACACCACACCACACAGAAACACACAACAATACATACACCACGCACACACATACCACAGAACACACACAACACCACATTCAATACACATACATACACACATCTCTCTCTCTCTCACACACACATGCACACACACACACACGCACACACACACAAACACACACACACACACACACACACCTCATATGCTTATCTATGGTTGCTTTTGTGCTCCAAGAGCAAAACTGAGAAGTTGCAACCTAGACCATATGGGTCACAAAAACAGAAATATTTCCCTCTTCAGGGATCTTTAGGCTGATCTCTGGTCTGAGAGAGTCCAGCATTTCCATGCTTCAGTAGAAAGATGGTGTGAAATCAACCACACAGTTGGTTTTACAGGGTTAGTAGGGCTCCGTTTGTTAGAGATGGCGTGGTCTGTACAACACTTGCTACCCATACATTAAGACCTGAATTTGATTTAGGAACAAAACAAACAGGTACCTAGTGTGCTCACCTGCAATTCCAGTCCTTGGAGGAAGACAGAAGGACCCCTGGGGCTTGCTGGCCAGCTACTGTGCACTCGGGATCATTGGGAGACTTTGTCCCACAGGAATAAGATGTACAGAGTTACCTCAGCGGTGAAGAGCATTTGCGGTCCTTGCAGAGGACCCAGATTCCGTTCCCAGCACCCAGATGGCATCTCACAACCCATCCATGACTCCAGTTTCAGGGGATCTGACATATTCTGATCTGCAAGGGCACCAGACACACATGTGGTGCACATACACACATGCAGGCAAAACATTGATACACATAAAATAAATAAACCTAATTAATCTTTTTTTCTTCTTTTTTTTCTTTTTCTTGCCTCCAGGTCACCATGAGGTAAACTGACCTTCCTTGCTATGCACTATCACCATGACATAACACACTCAAAGCCATGGGGTCCAACAACCATGGTCTAGGATATGAACTAAAATAAATCATCCATCCCTGACGTTATTTCAGATATTTTTTTGGAGCAAATGACTGCTATTGAGCATGGAACAGTGAGGGTTCTTTTCAGGGCTTTAATTATGAGTCCTCTGAAGAAATTATTGTGGAATTATAGTATATTTTAATATCGATAGAGGCTAAGGAATCAACATCTAATGTGTAATTTTAATGCAAAGATAAAGCATACTCTTAAAGATAAAACGTGGAGGCCAGTGGGACAACACTGGGAAAGTGCCCGCTGTGCAAACCTGACCACACAGGCTCAAGCTTGACCCCAGGACCCAAAGTAGTCTATTCATGACTGCGTTTCTGCAATGATGCCACAGTGACGTCAACAAACAACAGGTATCTGTGGACCTATGTTTCAAGAGAAGTACTCATATTTAAATGAATATCTTTTATTTGAAGTTTCTTTATTCTTATCAGGTAGGCTTAACATGAAGAAAGCCCTAGTGGCACATGATCACTGATACCATCATTTATTTATTTGTTTGTATGTATGCATATATATATATATTCACTTATGTATTTATGTATTTCAAGTATTTATGTATTTATGTATCTAACCATGTAGACCAGTCTGGCTTTGAAGTCAGAGGTCCACCTGCCTCTGCCCTCCAAGTGCTGGGATTATAGAAATGCATTGCCCTGCCTAGCAATAGCTAATTTTAAAGAATTTTTAATTGAAATATTATGTGCACAAAAATATGGAATGACTTAGCTGTATTAATTCCAGAGAATTATAATTTTTAGAGCACAGAATATTTACAATCCAGTCTAACAGTTATACTTGTGATACTATAACATTTATTTTCCATTTATCCTAAGATCTTCTGGGATCTAAGTTTTTATGAGTTCTACAAAAATTGACATTTGATTTCTTTTTTACTATTTGACTCATATCTTATGTATTATAATTATAAAACATATATCAGCATTTTGTTTTCTATTTCCTGTCATTTCTGTCATTATGATTTGTATGAAGAGAAAACCAGTATTTATATTATAAAAATAATAAGACACATGCTGTTGGCTTACAGACGATTCCACTAGGCTCCCCCAACAGCTACCTAGCAACAATTTGCCTCTCAATGGACAGGAGAGAGCCAGGCACATAAGAGATTGCTCCTTACCACACTTTCTCTCTCCCCTTCCTCACTGTCTCTTTCTCTGTCCCCACATGTTCCCAGCCGGCCTCCCTCTCCCCCACCCCCTTTTCTCTGCCTCGACCCCTCTCCAGGTCCCTGCTTCTTTTCCCTGAAATAAATCTTCTTTATACTAGGCCTGTCACGTGGCATGTGTTCAGAGGGACACCTTGGCTAGGCTGCCAAGCTGTTCCTGACACAACTGCATTATGCCACATTATACCATTATAAAGTATGACACATAGAGACTGGGTTTTAGCTGAAAAAATGAAAAGCAAAAAACTACAGCTTAACTATGCATGTAGAAAAAAATCCATTTTAAAAAACTGCTCAAATGTCATCATTAAAAATAAGATAAAAGCAATCATGTGGCATGATCTTTGAGAAAATAGTTGGAAGTTGATATAGTTCTAACATGCTATAGGTCTCCTAGGAGTCAATATTGTCAATCAAGTTTCTAAACCCCAAGTTTATGTACTTTCTGCCACTGAACATTTATTAAGCCTGAATTAAAACAACAGTGAAGGCTATGCTGTTTCTAGATGCTTTCTTGAAATATTTTCCAAGCTCCTTTTTCCTCCCATGACCATCAAGTGGCAGAGTCAACAGTATGAAAACAGCTTTATTATGAAAGCAGCCAGCAGAGTTAATGTGCTCTCAATCAAAACCAATCACAGTCTTCACAGAAACTAGGAAAAAAAAGTCCACAATTTCAATCAGAATGACAAAAGACCCTGATAAGCCAAAGCAATTCTGGGCAAAAAAGCAACAATGATGGAGATGTTGTTTGTAGTACTTAATTTCAAATTTTATTACAGAGCTGTAGTAACAAAAACAAACACAAAGTCTAATGCAATAGAACAGATGCAGAAATGACCATCCAACCATGAGAACACTGGAGATCTGTGGGCAGAACAAGGAAACTAAATCCCTACCTCTCACCCATATAAAAACCAATTCAGAATGGATAAATGTCCTTATTAGTGTAATACCTGAAATCTGAAACTGCTAAAAGAAGACAGTTCACATTATAGGCACCGGCAAAGACTTTCTGAAAAGGATACCAACCAGTCAAGAAATAACAGCAAGAACCAATCAATAAAATTAGAACACTGAGGCCTAGCAAAGAAAGCTAGAGTGAAGCCCATAGAATGGGTGTGTGTGTGGTGGTGGTGGGAGTCTCTTTCCAGCTGTATATCTGATAGGAGACCAATCTCTAGAACATATAGATAACTTAAAAAAATTAAACATTCAGATCAATCAACAAATCTTCCAACTAATTAATCAAATAGACTCAAAAGACAAAGTACAAATGGCCAAGGTATTCAACATTCTTAGCCATCAAGAAAACATAAATCAGAATGATGCTGAAAGCCAGGCATGATGGTGCATACTTGTAATTCCAGTACTAGGAGCTGAAGGCAGGAGAGCCAGGGTGCTTACTAATTGGGACTAGGCAAAGAACCAGTAGGAAGAGGAGGATGTGGAGGTATAGACACACAAAAATGGTAATCTTAATTAAACTCAGTTTCATACAATAACTAAAGATAATAAGAAGTCATTTCACTAAAGTACTCTTGAATCGGGGTTTAGAGATTGTCATTCTAGATCATATTTAAATTATAGATATATTGGTGTTCATAATCTAAACCCAATAGACTCTGAACCAAAGATTCTCTCGGCACTACTAGGAACCTGAGGCAAATATTAACAGAGAATATAAATTTGCTTTTTTATCTTGATCTTTATTGTTTCCAGGAGGAATATAATTTAGTCCATCTATATCCACCCTGTATTCCCACAAGACAATGCCACAAGGGTCACAACAGACTTATAGAATCTCGATTTCAAATCCCCAAGTGCAGTTTATATTGTGAGTGCTCATCAATAATAGAAATGTGGAACCTATTGAGCAAGCTCAAGTAACTGTAAAGTCACAGGATGCCAATAGCCTTTCTGATGTTACATTAAGACTTGAGTTAACAGAGAACCAAACTTTTTTGTAAGTGTAGTAAATTTTGCTTTAATATGCCTCCTCTGTGGTACAAAAATCCTGTAGCTTTGTGTTATTATCTTGGTTTTTGTTTCTGTGTTTGAGATGGAGTCTAACTACGTACATTACCCAGGTTGATCTTAAACTCCCAAGCTTCTCTTACTCGCCTCCCTCTACATTTGGAATGCTGGGATGACAGGCACATGACACAGCACTTGGCTCACTTAAGAAATTACTTTCATTTATTTGTTTGCTTTATGTTATGGGTGTTTTGGCTGCATGTATGTCTGTGAACCACATGTGTGCCTGGTGCCCACAGAAATCAGAAGTGAGAATAGATACCCTAGAACTATGGTTACAGATGATTGTGAGCCACCTTGTAGGTTCTGGGAATCAAATGCAGGTCCTCTGGAAGAGCAGACAGTGCCGTTGACTGCTGAGCCATCTCTTCAACCCACTTTGGGTTTTTTGTTTGTTTGTTTGTTTTTGTTTCTATCTTTTCTTTTAAAATCTGGTAAAGAGTTTGCTTTACAAATAACTAGGTAGTAGCATTATACATAACTTTAATAACCTCATAGCACTTTTTCTCTCTCTCTCTCTATATATATACATACATATATATCTATATTCATATTTATATTTGTATGTGTATATATATATATATATGCATGTGTATGTTTCAATATATTTCAAGCATTTTACTAAGTATGAGACTGTATGAAGGAAAGAAATCACTCACCTATGAAATGGCTGGGTCTTCTAACACCTCTGTGTAACCAGTCTGCACTGTTTGTGCTTGGCTCTCAATAGTAAACACCAATGCTGACTTCAGTCATTAGCAGCACTTCCTTTGGTGCAAGTCAAGTTGACCTTGTTCAACTGTGTTCAAGCCATTTTTGTTGATTTTTCTCTGGGGTTTAGAGTGCATTCAACAAACATATGAGCTTTTGATTTATTAGCCTCCAACAAAGGCTAAAACTCTTACAGGGGGATAAAACTCCTCTTTGTTTCGGTTGTGTTAGGAGAAGAGTTGCTTCAGCCCCATAGAGACTGACTTTATTTTGAACTTATTGCCTGGTGCTTCAGAGCAGTGAGATCAATATTTTGAGTCATTTTTTTCAAGCCCTACAATTCCAAACCAACTTCGGCAAGCTGAACTAAAACTTCATCTGGTTTAACAACTCAGACCTTTAATATTTCTTTCCTGGTTTTTCCAAGTCGATCAACCTGCTCCTTAATGAGCTTGCGATTTGTTTGAAGTGTTTTAGTCACATAGAAACCTTGACATACTATGTCTACTAGTGTAGGGTAATCTCATTATCAAAAAGAGTTAAAGTTGAGCTTCTATGGCTCAGCAAATGAAGGTCCTTGCTGCTCAAGCTGGGTACCTGAGTTCAATCCCTGAAACCTGTGTAAAGGTGGACGGAGATAACTGACTCCACAAAGTTGTCCTCTGACATCCACACACACACTGTGGTGCATACAGACACATACAGACAGACAGGCAGGCGGGCCGACACACACACACACACACACACACACACACACACCACACCATGTACATATGCATAAATAATAATAAAGAAAATTTAAATTAAAAAGAAATTTTAAATATTTAAAAAAATGTAGAAAATCAAACTCTTTCATGGGCAGCCACTGTTAATAATGAAATAACATAACATATATTTCCTGGATGTTTTCCTGAGAACTATCACATATCAATATAAAGGTTGTTTATTTGGTTGGTTGGTTGGTTTTGTAGTTTTTTGAGACAGGGTTTCCCTGAGCAACAGCCTTGGCTGTCCTGAAACTCTCCTTGTAGACCAGACTAACCTCAAATTCACAGAAATCCTCTTGCCTCTGTCTCTGGAGTGCTGGGAATCAAAAGTGTGTGTCTGTGCCAGCAAGATAATTTTTTTATTCAAGCATTCATTGACCATCATTAAATAGGCCTTAGAAACACATTAATCACATATTATAGGATTTTAAAAAAACACATTGTAACTATCATTTAGTATCTCTTTGTTATCTCTCTGTATTAATATTTCTAAAGTTGAATTCATTCTTAGGATTGGTCACATATAATTCTGTGATACAGAATTGTATGTATATACACACACACACACATACATACATATCCATTATTCACTTATTATGAATTATATCCGGTTTTGTTTTATCATATCAAAGCTTCAGTTATTATTTCTAAAACATGCCTAGAGATACAGGGAAGCCGGTGCACTTAAAAAGGTTAAGAAATACTGGAGTCACCGGGCGGTGGTGGCGCACGCCTTTAATCCCAGCACTTGGGAGGCAGAAGCAGGTGGATTTCTGAGTTCGAGGCCAGCCTGGTCTACAGAGTGAGTTCCAGGACAGCCAGGGCTACACAGAGAAACCCTGTCTCGAAAAACCAAAAAAAAAAAAAAAAAAAAAAAAAAAAAAAAAATACTGGAGTCAACCCAATGGCTCAGCAGGTAACAAGGCTTGCTGCCAAGCCTACCAGCATGAGTTCAATCCTCAGTAGGACACCACATGGTAGAAGGCAAGAACCAACTTTCACAAGTTGTCCTTTGATGTTCACATGTGCTCGTACACAGATCCACACATGTGCAAATATATATGTGTATATATATAATTTTGAAATTTCTAAAGAAGTAATGGAATGATCCTATTTGGCTGTACCTTGTTGTTCTTAACACATCAGCTCACGATGAGAGTTGGCCAATTTTGCAACAAATAACGTTTCAAAAGCCTTACTTTTAGTTCTTAAGGATAAGTGCATTTTTATATAATTTGAGACTATTGTCCTACAAATGACCCTCCAGTATGTTCTTTGATGACTCACTGAATGAAAGTGATGATCGCTTGAGCAATATACAGCTCTTCAGTTTACAAAGCACCTCTGCATAATCACCTCATCTGTTTCTCACACTGGTGTGATGCATAGAGGATAGGTTTATTGGAAAAAGTGGGGTTGGCTTGGAAACTCATACTGCTTGGAGTAATTACTTAGCGAGTAGATCCTTTGTTCTGCTAACTCAGGAGTCAAGACCGCAGGTCTGAAAGGAGTGCTATATCATACTGGTGCCTTAATGTGAAAAGCACTCATGTGTCACTTCAACAACTGAGGCTGCTAATTTGCTATCCAGTTTTCAGGCATTTTTATTTAATTCTTTGATATCTAGAGATTAGACTCACCAGGCGTTTATTAGCAAAGTGCTTCAGTAATTGTCCCTCTCCCAAACAAAGCATTTAAAAGACGTTTATGCAGCAGCTGCTAATGGCTGGAGAGTTTCAGTCCTACTTCTCTTCATTTGGAATTGGAAGAACAGAGAGGAATGCTGGGAAATATCATTGAATGTAGCACCAACCAACTGGCCTTAAAGCTTAGAAATCCCTATCTCCACTCAGCATTATTTCTTACCAAGGAACTTGCCTTTGCATGGTGCCCATAACGGTTGGCATGTTCTTTATCTCCCACAGTCCTGAGAGGAAACAAGCTCATGCCTGTGGAGAGGAAATCATTGTTTCCTTGCTTCCTTTGGGAAAGGAAGCATAATGAATGCTATGACTGTTGACATAGCTGCATCCTTGAGTTGGCTCACTAACAGATCTAACCCCATCCTTGATTTAAACTGAGAATGCACTTCTGAACTTCTTCTTTATTCACCTTTTGTAAGAAGGGTCTCAAAAATCAGTTCTGAGCCGGGTGGTGGTGGTGGCGCACGCCTTTAATCCCAGCACTTGGGAGGCAGAGGTAGGTGGATTTCTGAGTTGGAGGCCAGCCTGGTCTACAGAGTGAGTTCCAGGACAGCCAGGGCTATATAGAGAAACCCTGTGCCGAAAAACAAAAACAAAAACAAAACAAAAAAAAAAAAACCAACCAAACAAAAAAAACCCAACAACAACAAAAAATTAGTTCTGAAATCTCATAGGGTCCTGTCTCCTATTGAAGCCCCGAATGTTAAACATGTCAGGAAATTTTAATCAACTATGATTCTGCTGAGTGGCTACATGGATATGTAAGATAAAATTGGAACCTCTAGTTCTGTTGTCATCTAGCAACATGGTTCCAGGAGGGTGATACGCCCTCATCCTATCTGCCCAATATTACTCAGTACAGGTCAAAGTGTACTCGGCTGTCAAACCAAACCATCTCTTCTGTAACCTGTGCAATAGCTAGCTCCTTCCCACTTAATCTGCTTTTTTAATGTTGTTGCTTTCCCCTCACGTCCTCCTGGCTCACACATCTGACTTCTAATCAGGTTTGAAGAACAGGCCCTCATCACACAAAGCCTTCCTGGATATGACATTCCTACTGTATGTGTATCTGCAGAGAGAAAACAACACTCTATTCACATTCTGATGTCTTTCCTTTTCAAACTCTAGTTGAATCTCAAATGAGTATGTTTGAGATCAAGCTCTTAACACTCTAACTGTGTTGGTTTGAAGTAATCTCAGTAGGCATATGTATAGAATATAGATGTTTCGCCCATGCTTCCATTGCTAGAGCTTTGTCTATGGACCACATGGGAAGGTACAGATGTGTGAAGCTGGGCTCATTTACCACGTGCTCTGAGTCTGTAGGCCACCACCGGCAGTAAAGCCACCAGCAGCGGATTGGCTTCTTAACTCTAGCAATACATGGGAATGGTAGATCATTTCATACTGATCAATACCTTCTCATTTGTCGGTGGAAAAATTCCCCTTTCACATACAAGAATGACTTCTTGGCCCCCCTGACATTTGTACTCAGGTACCTCTGGACACAATTCACAGGGTCAAAGTATCACTGGTGGGAACTTCACCAGTGATTTCTAGTTCAGAGTGACTTACTTGCAAAGTCTAATAAGCAAAAACATTCCTGATTCAAAAGCTCTTTTTAAAATTATAAAAAGTATGACATAGCTTGAGAGCAAACATTCCCTTTGACAATTTTATCCCATGCCACCTGGCTCATTGCGTGGCCCACCTTATCTAGCTTAACATTTAAAGTTTCACGTTGCATGTTAATGTTCAATGTGTTGACCATAAACTCAAGGGCGAGAACATGATGAGAGTGACTTGCACCTCTCATGGCTCTTAGTATAATTCTGAGTACAGTGCAAGATGCTAAATATCTTTCCATTGGTTGGTGTCATACTCATCTTTCAGATGGGGTTTCCGAGCTCTCCAGTTCAATATGTTTGAGTAAGCAATGGCAAGTCAATGGAATTTACAGGAAGAGATAAAATCCATTCTATGTTGTTTGAAAGAAGAGACTTTAATGAAATGCCTAGGCAAGGTTAAGAAAACAGAAAAATCATAAGTTATCCAAGGACAAGCTGTAAACGGAAACCCCCAATTTCACCCGTGGTGGTTGAAGAAAAAGAAAGAGAGTATTACCAAAAGAGTACAGCGGCACACACCTGTAATAGGGGTACAGCGGCACACATCTGTATTTAATAGGGCATACAGCCGCACACACCTGTAATTAATAGGGGTACAGTGGCACACACCTGTAATTAATAGGGACACTGTGGCACACACTTGTAATAGGGGTACAGTGGCACACACCTGTAATAGGGGTACAGCGGCACACACCTGTATTTAATAGGGGCACTGTGGTATACACCTGTATTTAATAGGGAGAACAGTGGTACACACCTGTAATTAATAGGGGCACTGTGGTACACACCTGTAGTTAATAGGTGGTACAGTGGTACACACCTGTAATTAATAGGGGTACAGCAGTACACACCTGTAGTTAATAGGGGTGCAGTGGTACACACCTGTAATTAATAGGGGTACAGCGGCACACATCTGTAATCTCTGGAGACAGAGATGGGAGGAAAGCCACAGATTAATAGCTTACACAGTGACTTCCAGGCCAGAGAATGTATTAAAAATAGAAAACAACAAAAACTGCAAATCGGGGGTGGGGAGTTGGGATGAGGGGCAGAAAGAACTGAAGAACAAAAGTCTGTGGAGTCAGAAGAACCCTGTCAGAAAAGTAGCTGCAGCGGGATATGGCTACTGAGAGAAATAGGGTACCAAAGCCGGAGCATGGAGCATGGAGGAAATTCCCATCGGCGCCTTCAGATCGCCTGCGTGCGCCTGCCCAGAAACAGCCCTGGAGACTGAGCCAACACATTCATCTTCCGGCTTTGGGTTGAGGGGAGTAGGGAAGAAAAAATGGAGAATAGAGGTAGGGAGGGCACGGAGGATGGGGCAGGACTGGAGAGGTAGCTTTCATATAAATGGAAACAAGAAAAAGACTGAATCATTATGGGACAGTAGATGACAGGATACCCAAAAAAATCATGTGTGTGAAGTAAAATCTAACAGCCAAATTTAGATCTTGACATGATGCTGATTTTCTTCACTAAATCTCTCTGAATATAGAGAATGAATGTTCTGCTTTGATCAATGATTTTGTTTTTCAGTGTTAAGCCTGGAAATGAATATGCATACCCATCACTCAAGACAATGAATAAAATCTGTTATTGGGCATAATTTTCATCACGGCCGGATGTGGGGGCTGCGCACTTATTGAGCATCTTCATTTTAGGATTTTTTTATTTTTTTATTTTATTTTTTTTTTTTAGTTTGGACTGTAAAATTTTATTTATTTATTTTGTTTAGTAAATTTCTTTAGTAATTTTAAATATTATCTAGTAAAAAAAATAGTAAAAATATTTCCTGTGGGGAACAATACTAATAATGTCAAACCATTTCCTTATATTTAAATTTTACTTTAAATTTATTTTAACATTTGTTACTATAGTGTCATGCCATCGGTGACCATGTAAGGGGCAGTGAATATTTACATAACTGGAATCACAGAACTAAAGGACGTGAAGGCCCTGAAATCTACTGTGTTTTCAAACAAATAAACCGGCCCTCACAGGTAAATTTTCTTTGTCACAGAGCTAGTTATGGCAGAGATAGACCATAATAGTTAGCATTCATTCAGTTTCCCATACTTCTAAAAAGGCCTGATTTAGTTATTAAGTTGCCAACCAGCAGAGTGGTGAAAGTCAAAGTTTTGGAATTTGACAGATTTAGGAATTAGGCAGATATGGACCCAAATCACCTGGCCCTTGAACAAGTGACAGTTCCTTGCTGACACTCCATTCCCTGCCTTTTAAACAGGGGGTGATTACTCTGTAGGTGAGAACGCAAAATGTTCAGCTACTTCGTACAATAGCTTGGTGGTTTCTCAAAGTGCTAAACATACATCTTCCACCTCCCTCATAGTTTTCTGCAAGAGACAATGCCATGTATATCCCTACAAAGATGCAAACCTGAGTGCTCACAGCAGCATTGTTGATAATCATTCCAAACTGAAAGTCACTAACTGCCCATCAACACGTGAATAGATAGAGAAGTCTCCCATATAGTGGAGACTCCTGATGACCGAAATGGGCTGTAGTGTGTATGGATCCTAACAGCTGTGCTGAGTGAAATAAGCTATAAGAAGGATATTTGGTGTGATTCTATTTGTATGAAACTCTAGAGAATACAACTTAATCCAAAGAAGGCGGATGGTGTTTACCAGAGGTGAGACAGGAATAGGAGAGAGGAGGGATTCTCAGAGGCAGCTTTGTGCTAATGAGCAAAATTAAACATGTGGTGATTCTATAACACTTATCTTGTTAGGAAAATACACATAAATGCTTAGCACAGTGCTGGCCATGTAGTAGTCACCCAATAAGTACAAGGTATTACGTGCTGATTTCAGTACTGTTTGAGGTTTCTTTTAGAATTGGTTGGTAAGTTAGTCATAGAATATGTCTACTGAGAATAAGTGGAGAGGCACCATGAAACATCAAACTGAGAAGAGTATCTTTATATAAGGCAGAAAGCTAGCTGGGATTGGTGGCACACACCCTCAATCCCAGCACTCGGGAGGCAGAGGCAGGTGGGTCTTTGAGTATGAGGCCAAGCTGCTCTATATAGTGAATTCCAGGATAGCAAGGGCTACATAGAGAAACCCTATCTCAAGAGAGAGAGAGAGAGAGAGAGAGACAGACCATATGTCGAAGGAAAAGCCAGTAGATGAAATATACAGATGTAAATTCTTCCTAACTCCAACACTTAGAACATAGCAACAGGAGAACCAAGATCATTTTTAGCTACATAGTAAGTTCAAGGTCTGCCTGGGCTACAATGAAACCCTGTCTCAAAAACAAAACAAATCCTAACATGTAAAAGTATTTCTTACTGTTACATATGATATTTTAAAGACTATGTCATCACTGGAGTGATAATATTTAAAAATTATAGCGAGAAAACGGGAATGTGAAGATGAAAGGTATGATGATTTGAATATGATTGGCCCAGAGAGGGAACTATTAGGAGCTGTGGCCTTGTTGGAGTGGGTATGGCCTTGTTAGAGGAGGTGTGTCATTGGGGGGGGCTTTAAGACCCTCATCCTAACTCCCAGGAAGCCAGTCTTCTCCTATTTGACTTTGGGACAAGATGTAGAACTCTCAGCTCTGGACACTGTCATATCTTCATAATAATGGACTGAACCTCTCAACCTGTAAGCCAGCCCAAATTAAATGTTGCCTTGGGGCTGTCGAGATGGCTCAGCGGGTAAGAGCACTGACTGTTCCTCCAAAGATCCTGAGTTCAAATCCCAGCAACCACATGGTGGCTTACAAACCACCCTTAATGAGATCTGATGCTCTCTTCTGGCATGTCTGAAGACAGATACAGTGTACTTATGTATAATAATAAATAAATCTTTGGGCCGGAGTGAGCAGGGACTGAGCAAGTAGAGTTGATCCGAGTGCCGACTGGAATGAGTGGGGTTGACCAGAGTGAGTAGAGGTCCTAAAATTCAATTCCCAACAACCACATGAAGGCTCACAACCATCTGTACAGCTACAGTGTACTCACATACATAAAATAAATAAATCTTTAAAAAAAAAAGTTGCCTTGGTCATGGTATCTGTTCACAGCAGTAAAATCTTAACTAAGACAGAGGATATTCAGATCAAAAAGCTTAATTTGAAGAACTGTTAAAAAATAGGGTTCAGAGGACCCCTATGCTGGGAGATGTGAATTTAAAATGTGTGAATGTTATCTGGGAGATAGAACACCCAGTACAGTGCTTAATACTGCCTGTCAACATTTGGGTATACCTGGCAGGAATTATCTAGTTTAGGTCAGCCCCTGGGCATGCTTGTGAAGGATTATCTGGTTTAGGTTAAGTGAGGAGGGAAGACCCACCTTAGTTGTGGGTGCTGTCATTCCACTGGTTGGGGTCCTGGACTGAAAGAAAAGGATAAATGAGCTGAGCATTACCATTCATCTTCATTGCTTCCTGACTATGAACACAATGTGAGAGGCTCTATACCATGACTTCCCTGCCAGGGGCCTCTGAGTAAAATAAATCCTTCCTTCCTTAACTTGATTCTTGTCAGGTATTTTGTCTTAGCAACAAGAAGAGAAACTAATTCACCAAGTTTACAGATTGAGTTCTCCCAAGTAGAAGATGCCAACAATAGTAATGAAGGGAGTGGGTTGGGGGAAATTATTTGGGTAAATAGGATCAGGGGTGTTGACTGACCCCTTTTCTGGTGAGAGGACATCAGAGAGATGCTGCTAGCTAAGAGGATAGCACAGAGGAGTGGAGGGTTCCATGTGCCACAAGCTTCAGTGTTTGTTCATTTTAAACTGGGTATATAGAGGGAGGGCTAAGGATGGAAGTGGCCCACTTTCTGTCTGGATCGACCCTGGAGGATGCCCCGCCATTCTAAGGAAGCCCTTCTGTAGGACTTGGGTGGGCAGAGCTATGAATACAGTCTTTCTCCTTGAGGGGAGCTGTTTTGTGAGGGTTGGCTTAAAGATCTTAGAGACCTAAGAAACTTTGTTTTGCTTTATGTTTTAAGAAAGGGTCTTGCTATGTCGCTCACATTAACCTCAGATTTGATCTATAGCCCAGGCTAACTTCAAACTCACCATGTACCAGCCTTAGCTTCTTGAGTACTGGGATTACAGACTATCTTCTAATGTGCTCTTAAGTAGTCTCTTAACTCCTGGGCAATCTTTGAAGTGAATTTTAAGATCTACAAAGGTCTTTGAAGGAAGACCCAGTTTGTGTGGAGAAGTGAACTTTTAGCAAGCCAGGAATTTACTTCAGCCTCTATGTGAGAAATAACTACAAGGTCAATGATCTTCTGCACTTTAGTTTACAGATGTGAGAGATTTAAAATGTAGTGGCTCAGAGAATTCAGAGATTAGTGAGCAAGAAGCATAAAAGCCTTTCTGTTTGGGTGTTACAGAATGTCTGCTTGGCTTTGCTTCTGTGCTTGAGGTCACAGAGCTGGAATGGTATGCCTCTGCATACAAAGCTTACAGGATCTGGAGGCTTCAAAGGAAAAGATTGCCTTTTGTAAGCATTTTAAGTCAGTCTCCCCAATCCTCACATGGTCTGTGTCTTGTCTCTTTAACGGCCCCTCTTGGTTTTGAGGTATCGGAGCTGTCCAGGCTACCTCATACACTAGACAAGCTCTAGACCACTGGGCAACCCTCCTGACCCTAACAGCTGTTCTAATGCAGCAGATTATGAGGTAAAACTAAAAGAAGTGAATGAAAGCAGTTCCCACATCAGTGAAAAAAAACAGAACACACCAGAAGATGACAGCACAAACATCTATGGTTTGCACATCACTTAATTATTACAGCGAGCCCCTCAGGTACCATTAATAGGCACATAGTAGGATCTAGAAAACTGATGGTCATAGATATTAAATGATTTACTCAGTGCTGCCCGGTTCCACTGGATTCAAACTCAAAAACTGTCAGTCTCTGTCCTTCATGTTTTTAACATCCCTATTTGATGTAATAATTCTTAAAGTTCATGCTGGTATTTGATTGTGATTTTATTAACATAACAAAAGGCAGTTTCATTTAAAACAGCTTTTCATCTTGATCATTAATCGTCATCCTTACTTCAGAAATATTTCATCTTATTCTTCATACAGCATACCTTGTTAGTACAACATCCACTATTACAGATTATAAGAACTATTTCAACAAGGGCACACTGCTGAGCTGAAGTCATGACTACTTTTGTGCTGGTTTTGGTGATTTCAAATAAATGTGCCTGTGGTGCTCACTATATTGCATTTTTGAACAGGTTATAAATCTTGTTAAAAGCAATAAAAGTATAAATTCAGAATGTCTCAAAATCAATCTCTTGTGCAGCTGAGTCTCAAATCCTTCCTGTTTCTACTCCCTTCTTGCCTAGTACAGAAAGGATTTTGATAAAAAGAATTTTTATCATTAAAGATAATTTTACTAATTATAAAGTGATATATGATCACATGAAAGAAATTAAAATATACTTAAAATATTAAAGAACCCAAAATTCCATTATCCCCAAGATAAAATGTGATTAATATTTTAATTTTCTTCCTTTTTATTTTTATAAAATAAAAATGTTAACTACTTATTTTAATTGTGGTATAGAAGTTTCAAGAAATTTTAAATTATACATACATATTCATCTAAGATACTCATGTTAAAATTTCCAATGTTTTTAATACAGTTCTTCACATAGTAATTATGAAAGGAAAACTTCATTAATTTGTCTAATTAAGAGTTGAAAAAACACACTGAAAGTTACATATAGAAGTTTGAATATGTTTATATATTTAACTTAATTTTTGTTTCCCATGATAGTCACAACAATCAAATTATGTATGAAAAGTTTTAAGAATATGTGACAATCTTTGAGTGCTTCCATGTGCCAGTCACTGTTCTAAGAATTTTGCTGGTACTAACTCACAAACTCCTTCCAATAACTATATAAGGCAGGGACTATTATTTATCATGCCTTTTACAAATAATAAAACTTAGACCTCAAGAGGCTAATTTACTTGAAGGCTTGGCTTATTAGGCAAATAATAATGGTGAACTAAGCTGGTTTCTTTTGTTCATTGGGTTATTTTAATGGGTGTGGTGGTTTGAATAAGAATGGTCCCCACAGGATCATTTATTTGAATGCTAAGTTATCAAGAAGTGGCCTGTTTGAAAGGATTAGATTGTTTGAAAGGATTAGATGTATTAGTGAGTGTGGCCTTGTTGAAGAAAGTGTGTCACAAGGGTAGGTTTAAGGTTTCAAAAGCCCACACAAGGACTCTCTCCTTCTTCCTCTTTTTCTCGCCCTCTTCCTCTCTTTCTTTCCCTCTCCTCCTCCTCCTCCTCCTCCTCCTCCTCCTCCTCCTCCTCCTCCTCCTCCTC
>JADRCD010215138.1:0-41324 GCA_019843815.1 Montemys delectorum
GAGACTCACATACACAGAGACTCATACCCACAGAGAGACTCACACAGATTCACACACACAGACACACAGAGACCCACATACACATACACACACAGACTCCTGCACACAAAAACAATGTTAACCTCATTGGATTACTTTACAAAGTTGAAGAAAGGACTTGAGGTGGGCTGGCTAGCCAGCTAGTATGTAGATACATGCCTTGCCTGAGGGGCCCTGAACTCCATAGCTTTGCTGGCCAGGGCTTCTTCCACAGTCCACCCAAGTCTCTAGACAGCCCAAGAGGCAAACTTTAGGGATCATCTATCCCTCTCCCTCTGAGTACCTGGGACCATGATGTGCCCCTCTGCCCTTGAATGACTGGGATAATGGGATGTGGATGCTCAGAACATGTCATTCATCTGAGTCCTCTAGGGTTAGCCTCTCTTTGTGTGCTGGCATCTTTCTTCTAGTTCAAGTCAATCCATATGTTCTCCAAGTCCTACTATGTGCCACTCTGCCTCAGCTCTGCATCCTAAGGTACCCTGGAGTAAGTCAACTCCCTCTTCGGAGTGGGTGAATGCCCTCAAGACAGAACAGACAAGTTATTTTTCACAAACATTTTAAGAAAAGGGAAATTTGTAGCTGGCTCATACTTCTTTAATGTTTACATTACACACATTTGAATAATGCATTTTAAGTCTGTTTTTCTTATTTCTTGACAAAAGCAAGAGATGGGAAATGGAGGGGTTAGAAGCCCTCCTTCCAAGAGAGAGAGGGTTGAAGCAATTACATACATCAAAGTAATATTTACAGTTACATTTTAGGGGGAAAAGACAGAGAGGAGAGTAGTTTTTTTTTTCCCCAGAAGCAAATTATTTCAGGATGTGTCATAGCATGCTCAAGATATATTAAAAAGAGCAACTGATGGTGCTTCTGCAACCTGTTCCAGGCCATTTATAAACCAATTTTTTTTAAATTCCCATATTCACACAAATCTCTCTACCACTGCATATTTTATAATGAAAGCATTATATGAATATAAATTAGTTTTTGAGATATATAAATCAAATTAAAATGTCTGAAAACGACATATTTCAGTCCACTCTCTTACTTCACTATCTGTTAAACCAACGTGTTCATTTCTCATATAAAAATGACAATCATTGGCACCGAGCAACAGAGGAGTGAAGATGCTGATGATGGGCAGTGTCACCATGCACACTGCATCCCCTAGGCCTAAGCCAAAATTTTAGCCAACCTGCTGACTGATGATATGGCTTCCAGGAGCTATCTCTAGCTGTGAACTTCAGTAATGTTATTTGGAGAAAGTTGATTCTCCTCTATAGCTGAATCCCTTGCACTCCAGACAGTGTGATATTTGGAGAGTGCATCAATGGTCTCTGTAGTGCTTGGACAATAGTAGATTCTCAATAAATAATAGTCTGTGCATACTCAATATGCATTAGGTTGCAACTTAAGAGCTCTGAACCCTGCCAATCAGATTGTCACTCTCCCATTTAAAGGTGAGAAGACTAAATATTCTCTCTGAGGCCGCCCAGCTAGTTGTGACATGATTGTGATAAACCACAGAGCCATCATTGTCACTAAGATAGAAAACAGCCCTGTGCTCACATCTTGCTGCCTTCACATTGTTAAGCATGGGTATTAAGTCTCCATCCTCCTCCAAATCCAAACGTCCACTGAATTCTTGGTAAAGCGCGTCGCTAAGCTTGGTGCTGGGGCACACGTGGACCATCTGGCCCAGGCTGTGTAGACCATTCGCACATCCATAACCTACGCACAACACTGAGATAAGAGAGTCTTGCAGCCTTTCAAGGTATTTGCCTGGCTACGTTGACAACAACCATTTCTCTTGTGTGCAATTTCCCATGAACATAGAGACTGAAATACACTGGTGAGTGCTTTCCAACAGAGACCACCCTCAATCAGTATCTGGCACTGGCACGCACCAGACACCCTAAAAGAAGTATATAAATTCAACATTCACAAGTTTGATCCTTAGACTAGTTCCAATCAGATGTCTGTATTCCTATTTATAACTATAGAAATTAGTCTAAGGATGTGGCCCGCTGTGGTCATCATCACAGAAATAGTAAGTTGAAACAGCTAGATTTGAATTCAGAATTGAACTTCGAAGCCATTATCACTACTGGACTCTAATGATCAGCGCATAACTGATCTTCGCTGTGACTCCCCATTTAGGGATTCAACCAGCCGTAGGTCAGAAACATTCTGCACTGAGCATGTGCAGTGTTTTCTCTTCCTTATTCTCTAAGTCCTGCTGCCTACCAGGTGTTCACACAATGCCTATGTTATATTAGTTATAGTGAGTAATCTCAATAGATTTAAAGTCTAGATGAGTAATGCATACAGTTAGCTAGACACAAATATGAAAGTATTTATTATTAAAAGGAGGCTCGACACCCATGGATTGTGGAATCCATGAGGATGAGGAACCAAAGCCCTGAAGGCACCGATGACAAGTGTGCTTGGTTTTCTGTTCCCAAGCTTCACTAATCTATTCCTGTTGCACAACCCCATCAAGGAGGAGCATAGGCGTTGCACCCCTGGTTATCACATCCTATCTAGGAGAAGGCTGGTGTCTCCTGCAGTGGTCCCTAGAGGCTGGGCCTGGCACCAGCAATCTTAGCATGCACTGGACCTCAGAAAGGTAGCTTCTCAGACTCTGAGATCCTGGGAGGAGTGCAAGCACTGAAGGACAGTCCCCTGTGTTTACATCAGCCCTCCTGTGACTCAGATGTTCGCTCAGATTTAAGAACCTCAGTTTTACTGCTCAACCTTAAAGGTCAAATGAGAGGCTTCTGGTCTCAACCTTGTGCTTCCATTCTGGCTGAGTGGCATCAAAGGAATGAAAGGAAGAGGATGTCCTGAAGGACCATGGTATCAGTGTCTCTCGTGCTATAATCATTTCTGCCCCATAAATGGACCTCCTTAAGAAATGAACAAAAGACAGCACTGGCCAAGAAGATGCTTCCTCTGTGCTGGGGTGGGTGGGTTGGGGATGCAAAAAACAGGAAGATATCACTCTTATAAGGCAATAAGTCCTGTACATGGCAGAAGAGAAGCTGGCCCTGTAGGGACCCAGGGATATAGCATCTTTTGGTCAACTGAAGGTCTAGCCAAATCCAGACTCCAGCAAGTAGCAGACCCAACCCTCTGATCCCTGTCTTTGCTTTCCACAAAGCAATTTCCCTTTCCTGCTCCAAACCTGTTCTCTGGGGGAACAAGTGGCAGATGGCTGTGACATCTCAACACCCTGAAAGGGCAGTCCTCACCCTTAGGGGTCAAGGACACCCACTGCTGTGCCCCTGAGACATGTAAGAACAGGAGCTGGCTAGAATTGTTGCCTGGCTGCTCTTCTAGACTCAGGTTTTGTCTTGCCAAAGACAGCTGCTCTGGGATTTCATAGCACTGACAAGGGTCATTTACTGTATCCACTCCATTGTACAGAAGATAAAGTAAGCTTCCAAGTGACCCAGCACAGTCTCTGAGGATGTAAGCATCCACTGGGGTGTCTGTCATCTTTTATCTGAGCCGCACAACAAGCCCTTAGTAGTAGTTGCCAGAATAAGCATCGGATGAATGGGGCCAAGGAAATGTAAGGATAAAGCCAAGTCATGACAGCATTGTAGTGCTGAAAACCCAGGTTATTGGGCACATCACTGTGCCCAGATCCCTTTTCAGTGTCAAATGTATACTGGATACATTTAAGTGGATGGCAGAGAAAACTCTAACCTGGGGATTGGGAATGGAAGGCAGAGAACAAGCAGGGAAGATCAGAGAGAGATGAAGAGGATTTCCAATTCTTCAGTCCACTGAAACAATATCCCAGCTAAAATGGGTGTGATAAGCCATCCTGCTGTGCCTGCTGTAGCACCCATCCAGGTGACCAGCTCCATCTTCAGTTTTGAGCCTTTGTCAGAAGCATCCCCTGCTTATGTGAAGGGGACTGTAACATTCAAGGACGTGCTGCCTGTCCTCGGAAGTTCATCAATATAAGTAGCATGCAAATAATCGCATGTAGCTTTCTAATTTTGCTGAGATATATCACTAGAGCAAGAAGCTGCACAAGAGCTGGAGGAGGGGTAGTCCAGATGGTTCCTGGGAAAAGCTCAGGGAAGTATGTATGGGTGGTACCATATGTGGGGACCTCTCAAGCCTCTTACCCTAAAGAGACTTCACAGAAATGAATCAGATGAAAGTATTCCGGACTTCAATAGTGTGGAGTATATATGTACCAAAATAGCCCTGATATGTACGGTTGTTATGTCCAAAAGAGGAAGATTCTAGAAAGTCACAGGGAAGTTTTTAAGAAACAGCGGGCCCATTTATTGACTTATCAAATAGTAGGCTGACATAATTTCACCTTGAATAAATTTCATTAGTTTCCAAGTATCATGGGATGGAAGACCCTCCCCAGTCTCCGCTCTTGTAAAAATGTAGACCTTCCCCACTCCAAGGGAACTCAGGGAATTTGTGTAGATGTATAAAGACAACTACTACTAGGTTTGGATACTCTGTTGACCTTGTGATAGGACATGGCCTGCAAAGCATTTCCAAGCCTACATTCTCATGGGATGCCTCGGATCCATGCCTCCTTGAGTGTGTACACATAGGCATGCCATTCTCTCAACCATCTACTCAGTCCTGCTCATTTACCAATATGCCTGTGCTTGTGGACCAAGCTCCGGGGACCATATGATGTACCCATCTCCTTTTAGGGACCACTATAGTTAGTCTGAGAATTCAAGATGGGCTCTGTTTCAGTTGTATGGTTGAATTCAATCAAACAAGGGTAATGTATACATCCAAGAAATATAGGGGATTTTTGTGGTCCCTTGGGAAATAAGAAAGGTACTTGCATCCATCCATTTTGCTCTTCCTCCACCCCCCAAGACCATTGGAAACCCCAGTTGGCCCCTTTCCAACCACTCTGTGTGTTCCTAGATTTCCTTACTGAGCTACAGTTTTGCACATCTTTGCCATGCTGCACCTCCAGTCATGCCAGCCTGCTAACTGAGCCCTCCAAGTTCTCCACCCTCTGGGTACTTTGTGTGAATCCAAACCTTAGGCCCACAGTTCTCCAGTGAGAACTTCCTCCTCTGAACAGGGTTCATCATTCTGGGTGTGGAGCGTAGCATCTTTGACTCCTGAGGGAATTAATCATTATCACCCACCTGCAAAATGAAAGGAGTTACTAACATCTCTAATTCACCATTTGACACAGTGTTCTATAAGAGTTTGAGGGTGGAGACAAGGACACTGTTCCTCGGGACCGTCTGTGTGAGTTCATTTTTTGCAGCATGCTCAGTTCCCAATGCAGATATTCAAATTAAGAGGGGGGAAAAGGACTAAACTTAAAAATTGTGTTCTCTTTCACTTCTCTTTACTTTTAAAATGAGTTTAGTAACTTCTAACCACATCAGCTGTCTTTCAAAAGCTACAGAATTTTATTCCGAAGTAACCTTCCAATTTTGTGAATAGCGGTTAAATAAGATGTAGACTTAAAACCAGTAGCTTTTGGAAGCTTGGGTGATGAAAAAGGCTGATGATGTAAGTTCACGAGAATCACTTCCCTCAGGGTTTGAGACCGAATCCGGGGGGTAATGACTTATCAGTCTCTGTTCCAGGAGTTCAACTCTGGAGACATGGCTCAGTCCCATCTCTATGGGACCCAGATAACACATCCTGTTCCCGTGGATAGGAAGGACACAGAAACACGCTGTCTGCATTCTCACATCCAGTGTGCCAGGCAACAGGGGAGGTGGGGGAGGGGAGTGTTTGTTTTAGTATTCTTTAAAAATTAAAGCTCATTAAATGCATTCAATTATTTAAAAGAATTAAAAATTAAAAATAATTCCAGATTTAAAATTGATTTGTAATAAGCTTTCATATCAGAAAACCACAGACGTGAGAGGACAAATCTTGATCATTCTATAGTTTGTGAAGTTGCCCGCCACTGTGGTGATACCTGCCACACACACAGAAAGTGCAGAGGAAGGAAAAACCTGCTTCCTTCAGGCCCAGATGTGGAGGGTAGCCTGTAGCCGGAGAATGAGAGCAGAGAACGCTGCCAGTCTTGTGCTCTTTCCAGCTGTGGTCCATTTGCACATGGCTATGTTATTGATGCTGTTGACAAAAGGAAGCCAGAATACATCTTGTGGTTCCCTGGCAAGGGGCAACTTGTTAACGCACTGCCCTCACCGAAGCCCAGGCAGAGCATATCAAATCCCCATGAAGTCAGCTAGCAGCGTCTTTTCATTCTTGTCACCATGGGCTGTCAGACTTCGAAGAGCATTAACACCGGAGACTATCCAGAGAGCTCAGCAGCTGCTAGTGTCAGGATGATGTCCACACTCCATCTAGACAGACCCACATGGCCCAGCCTCCTTCTTCTTCCATCTCAGGCAACAGTGCCAGCCTCCCTACCCCCCACCCCCAACCCATTTTCCAGCTCTCTGGATCATAGCAGCAGGCTCGGCTGGAATAACAGCCCCTTCCCTGTTTTGCTGTGGCTTCCTCTGCTAATTCCCAGGCTTTCATTGACGCACAGAGAGCCCCTAGGGTGCAGAATCCCCTGAGGACATGACATATGAATCCCCAACTATCTTGTGGAGCCCTGCCCAGAGTGAAGCAGATCAGCCACTTTCAGACCGTTTCCAGATGCACGCCCTCTGCGAGCCGCTGCGCTGCTGCTCTAGGCTTGTGACTAACAAGGAACTCAGGGTGGAAACCTGACTCTGGCAATAGTTTGTTGTGCCACTCTAGGCGCCTTAAGTTTTAGTTACATCTGCTGAGCGGAAGACAGAGATCCCATTGGCTAAAACCTACGGCAGAAACCTGTATCTACTGCCTCCAAACGCGTTCTCCCATCTCTGGGTATTACTATTAACTTAGTATGACATAAAAATCCATAACATGAGATCAGCTCTCAAACATCCGGGCTGTGCGCACAGCTCTGTTAGTTATGAGCATGCTGCAGCTACTAAACCACCCCTAAGACCTATTTTCTTATAAAAACCAAAACACTGTACCCTCAAATGCCCTATCCTTCTCCCACCCCTGGCAGCTACCCTTCCGTTCTGTGTCACCAGAACCACAATGCTGGATAGGCCTTGTCTCTTCACAGCACCTGGGCAGTAACACCTATGGCTTTCTGGAAGTCAAAAAGAAAAGTAGATCCTGGGCTATTACATATCTGCAATTCCAGCACTTGGGAGGCTGAAACAGGAGAATTGTGAGGAGTTCAAAGCAAGGTCAGATGGGCCATAAAGAGACCTTGCCTCAAAAAAAAAGAAAATCTATTAAATGATCAATCCATAAATCTAAACTAAAAAAAAAAAAAAATTGCATTTGTGGGAAAAAATTTTGGGAAGTAAGTGTAAATATGTTAACCTCTGCTGAAAAGATTGGGGCCGGCTCAGGGTCCAGACACACAGACAGTCAGGCAGTTGCTCAATTTTTTTTTTGTCATCTTTTGTTCCACTGTTGTGCCAAAAAGCCTCATCCCAGAGTCCTGGGAGAGGAAAACACACTACCTTGGCTCAGGCTTCAGCTTTCCTGCTTAGCATTCCATTCTAAAATCCTGGGGAGGCCCAAGTCAAAAGGCAGTGGGTACAGAAGTAAGAGTCTTCCCTGGGACGTGCAGAAGACTTCACCTTGGGCACAGAAGGTCTTACGTGCATCTGGCCCACTTTAGAATCCCAGCCTGGAGTCAGACCCTTGGATTTGCTCCATTCATAACGAACTCACGGGCCGCAGTCACAGAAACCCCTTCTATTGCACATGTCATAAGTTACATATCTGGATGCCTTGTGAGGCCTAATGAAAGGCCAAGATCTCCAGTGGGGTTGGGGCTTGGGGGAAGAGGCCATGTATCTAGGATGGACAAGAGTGTTCACAGGCCACACATACAGAGTTTTCATCTCCCTAGGTAATTTACTGTTAGTTTCTGCTGGAGCTCAGCAAACTTGAAAGGGCACCAACTGCTAACCACAGGGCTCTGGGCTGCAGATGCATGGTGGCTCCCCAGTGAGACTTAGCACATCCCACAGGCTTGGGTCGGGAGACAGCCAGGCTGGAGTAGCAGCAGAGCTTAAAGCAATTTCCTTGCCTCTCAGTGACTGTCTGGATTGGGCTATTTGCGCATCCCTGTGCCCTGTTTCTTGTTTGGAAGGACATCGGCTCCCCAAGGTCATTTGGAAGATGAAGTTAGGAAAGGGGCAGCATCAGAACAGGCAGTGTCTGGACTCCTGAGCTCTGGTCTCCTGGTTACTGATGCTTCATTGCTTAACTATTGTGTGCCCAACATCCCAGCCACAGATAGACCTCATAAATATTTACACGCAACGTGTGTTGCGATGCTCAATTAATTGCAGCTGTGACGCACTTAGAGAGCCTCGGAGGAAAGGTGTGCAGAGGGCCAGCGGTTGTTAAAGGCGCAAACAAGTCAGCTCATGGAAGCAGCAGCCCTTGGAGCTTTCCATTGCCCTGGGGCTTTTCAGACAGAGCCCAAATCTAGGGAAGAGTTACACCCAAGGGAACACCGTCCAAGGGTGACGTTTGTGACTATGCCAAGAACTTGTCATCAGAAAATGAACAAAGACATGCCCAAGTGACTTACCAAAGAGGAGATGCATGTAATTATTCAAACGTGGTAGCCATCTCAGAAATGAAATTGGAGCAATAAGGATCAAGTGTCAGATAGGTAAAGTGAGGTTGGAACATGGATCCTGGTGGAGAGAGGCACAATGGGCAGCCGCTTCATGTTCAATGGATAAAAACATACAGTTAATCAATACAAAACCATCCAGAAAGCATCTGTGGAGTGTACAATCAGGGACTAAGAAAGCCCACACCCTGGTGCTTTCCTTGAACCAGGTCATTATCTGTCTGTGCAGACACTCAGAGATGAGACTGAAACGCAAGAATGGATGGGTTTTGCAACCTTGATTACAGTACTCACAATTAGCAAGAGCCTAAACCCTCTCTGCAACATGGCCAACAAATGTGTTTTTCAATAATACTGCATAATAAATATAAGGCCCCAAAGGCATCCTTCACACTCATACGACATCTAAACATCTATGTGTCCTAATGTGTGCATACAGCACTGATGCAATCCTGATGACTTGAGTTCCGTGCCCCAAAACCCACCCAAAAGGCCTAGTGCTTTGACAGGCATCAGTAATCGAAGCCCTCCTAAGGGGAGATGAGAGGTAGAGACAAGGGCATTGCTTGGCAGCTCACAGGACAGGCTACCCTAGAGCAGGAAACAGAGAAACAAGGCATCTTGTCTTGATAGGGTGGAAGTAGATAACCAAGTCCAAAGAGTTGTCCTCTGATCCCTACATATGTGCCATGGCACAGGAGCACACACACACACACACACACACACACACACACACGCACACGCACACTCGCACACACATTATTCACACCTACACAATAATAGATTGTTCTGACTTTAAATGTGTGCATGCATCCTCATTTCATACACATACACTTAGGAACATGATATTGATTTTTTTTCCTTATATAGTCTTCTACTTTCTACGTCATCTCTAAAAATGTGTTACCTCAAGCCCACAGGAATACAAACATGAAGGGCTTGCTCCATGTTTGTGTTACACAGACCGGGGCTGGATGGATGATTGCTCAGAGGATAAAGTCCTCACCTTGCAAGGGTAGGGACCTGAGTTCCATCCCACATAAGTAAGTAAGTAAGTAAATAAAGTGGGTTTAATAAACAGGAAGCAGTAGTACAGCTCCCCTAGCACTGGGGAGATGGGAATAAGGTGATCCCGGGGGCTCACTGGCCACAGACCATCCTACTCTGTGAGTTCCAGCCCCATGACAGATCCTGTCTCCAAATGTCAAGGTGGACCAAGGAACAAGCTGAGCTGTCTTTTGACCTCCACATACGTACACAACCATACACAAGTACGGCTATATATGCATGGACACTCATACATGCCCAATTTTCACAGAATTAACCGTGACATGCATCTTGCGAGTGGGCATTCTGTTGGAGCCCATGATGAATTCAGCAGCCAACCCTCATGTTTATTCTCTTTCCTGTCCTAGGTCATGGCCATGCCTCAGCAGTGTCAAAGGTGAGTCATGAGTTCTGTGTCCTCTAAGTGATGAGATGACAGGCTGGTGGTCTATTGGGCTTTCCTGTCTATTCTTTTCTGAATTTCTTTTTTTGATGTACTTGTGAAGAAGCAGTGGTTGTCCCTCTCTGCCCAGTCCTGATGTCTGGGCCTCTATGGAGAAGACTCAGACAGCTTGGGGATGTCCTTCACTAAGGTGACTGGTAGGTACTTGGACATTGACAACTGGAAGGCTAGAACCCTTGACCTGGACTCACTGGTGGCAGGCTTTTAATAGGGTGCATCCCAAAAAGGAAAGCCCAAACAACAGCAACTCAAGGACAGAAGCTACAGGCTTCTTATGGTCTAGCCTCAGACATCTGGAGCCTCACTCCAATGTAGTTCTGGACTACAGGCAAGATAAACACCTTAGCCTGGCTTTCAGAAAACTCATTCATCTCAGACGACTGTGTTCCCACGGATAAGAATGCCACCCGGTAACATGCGTCAACCTCTGGCAGTCTTTCCCTCAAGCTGCCCCAGAGCACAGCAGGGCTGTCAGGCCCACAAATCTGCAGATGTGTGGGGATTCCAGTGCTCACTCATTCCATTCATTGTGCAGCCTTGGACAGAGGGCTGCTTTCTGAGCCCAAGTTCCTTCCTCTGTGAAGTAGGTGCAAATCTGAGCTCTTCACTAGCACCCAGTCAACTAAATTCTCCATTTGCAGGTTTTTCCTCCCCACCCCACCCCCAAAAATGGATGCAACAAAAAATGTGAAAATCCATAGAACTCCACTAGAAAACTGGGACTTGGTTGTGAGACTGGAAATAAGAGAGAAAAGGAACACTGGGCTAGAAGAAATGTCAAGGGAGTGGATGAATCTTAGAGAGCTCTCTACCTGGTGTGGAGAGGTGCCTTGCAGGGCAGCTTGCAGTATGCACTCTGCACCCAACACAGGCTGCAAGAGAGTAGCACAAAAGCCAAGGTGCAGTCCCAAAACGAAGTGTGAGGCTGACCAGTGGACGATGCTCGGCACTCGCCTCCTTCCTTCCGTCTGCCCTCCAGGTCTGAGGCCTCCAAACGGTTCTAGAGTCTTTGGTCTCAACTATGCAATCCTCTCAACACCCTTCACCCTCTCCCATCATCCACGGGAACCCTGGAGGAGACTAGAACATTCATAGGGGCTTTGTCCAGAGCAATAAAGCTGTTTATTGGATACATGAGCTGGAAACTTGGAAGCCATGTCAGTGTAGCTAGCTATATGGAAACATAAAGAAAAGAAAGAAGATTTTTAAGAAGTCAACTGAGATTTTTAAAAAGAAAAGAAAAGCAGCCTGCCCAGGCATTAGGTGCTATCACAGACCATTCAACTGTCTGAAACACTCTAACAGACTTGAAGTGACTAAGGACACACATGAAGGTTGACACTGGAGAATGGCCATCTCAAGACACCACACACTCTTAGGTTTATTTATGGTGCTTGCATTCTTCCCTATGTTTTCCCTATGTTTTTGTTTTAAAAAAAAAATAGTAGGTCATCCATGAGAGTGAATTTCTTGCAGCCATCTAAACTGTGGGAAGCCCATTCGTGCCCATGAAGTTGTTGACAGATTGTTTGTGAAGAAACGGGCAAGAATACAGTGTACACACAATGTGAACAGGGATACTGATGAACACGGTGAAGTGTGTGTGTGTGTGTGTGTGTGTGTGTGTGTGTACCTCACAGGATGTTCACAATATGAAAAGATACATGCTGCTGTGTGTGTCTATATCAATGTATCTGTGTGTCTCTGTAAGTAAGTATCTGTGTGTATGTGTGCGTCTGTGTGTGTGTGTCTGTCTGTGGTTGTCAATATGGGTGTCTGTATGTATCCCTCTATTTGTATCTGTGTGTCTCGGTGTGAGGATGTCTGCACTCATTTATATCAGTTGTGTTAGTGAAACAACATCAATTCTCTTTCGCACGCCTGTATCTTATAATTTCTTCCACAGAAACATACACTTTTATATAGTAGAAACAATCTACCAAAAGCTGAATGTTAACAAAGTCCTCCGTGGAGAGACACATTGCGGGGTGTAAATGATGGGTCAATGTAGCTGCCCGTCAGAGGCATGCATGGTGCTACATTGCCCAACAAGATGAACATGTGAGTTATCTCCTTCCGGTGCCTAAGGAATGAAATCGTGGACAAGTGACTGCCTTATTTAGAAAGTGTGTCCCTCTACCCTAAGTCCTTATAGGCTTGGGGTTGAGGAAAGGTAAGGTGTTTGCTGATTCTATTAAAGATACAAGAAATTTCATTCTTCCAGAAACATTTGGGGGTTTTTTTTCCTACTAGTTTTCTAAGGTAATGAGTGTTAAAGGTTGATATCCTCCCTACTTTAAAAAGAAAAATCATTTTTAAGCCCAGTAGGCAAATCAGGTACAAAATATGTGGGCCTCTACTGACCCCTGCTGGCTAATTCTATGCATTGCAGTAACTGAGCTAAATGAGCAGGAAGTTCTATTAACCCTACTCTCCCAACACTTCAGAACACTAGTGGACAGGAATAAATCAAGAAGACAGTTAATAAGCCAGGGTGAGGCTCTCACCACATTCCTGGAAGCACAAAACACAGTTTGTGGAGTTGCCTCCAAAATTCAATGTACTTTAGAATCACAGCAGAAGTACCCACAGTCGACAGCTCACCCTGTGGTTCATACTTTGGCTGGCCTTTGCTGAAGCCAAGGAAGCATTATTCCTGACAAGTTAACTCCGGTGCAGGTAGTTGTAGAGTGTACTTTAGAGAATCACTTGCTGAGATAAAGAGAGAAAAGAAGGCTCCAAGTATCTGGACTGCCTGCACCCAGAAGCTTCGTTGGTGGTCTAGATAGCCACAGTGTTAGTCCAGGACTCCGGCAGAGCTCCTAGGAGTGTAGGTGGGCTGCCTCTCCTTCCCACCTAGTCACTTGTCTGTCTAAGCAGCCGGCCAGTTTTACCACTGGTCGATATGTGATCTAATGGGACAGCCATAATAATAGAGAAATAAAACATTCAAGTCTGACAGACCCAACCAAGCAATGTGCATTATGGACGAAGAGATGAAAACTTAGAGAAGGGGGCGACTTTTCAGGGGTCACCAGTGAGAACACTGCATCTGTGCTCCGGCTTCCAGTGAGTTTCCTCTCACTGTTTCAGACTTCTGAATTGCCAGTTCTTGGTTTTAAGACGAGGGACTGTAGATGAGCAAATAAAGCTGGGAGAGCCAGAAAGCATTCTCTCTCTCCCTCTCCCTCTCCCTCTCCCTCTCCCTCCTCCCTCTCCCTCTCCCTCTCCCTCCTCCCTCTTCCTCTCCCTCTCCCTCCTCCCTCCCCCTCTCTCCCCCTCTCCCTGTCCCTGTCCCTCTCCCTCTCCCCCCTCTCTCCCCCTCTCCCTGTCCCTCTCCCTCTCCCTGTCCCTGTCCCTCTCCCTCTCCCCCCTCTCTCCCCCTCTCCCTGTCCCTCTCCCTCTCCCTCTCCCTCCTCCCTTCCCCTCTCTCCCCCTCTCCCTGTCCCTCTCCCTGTCCCTCTCCCTCCTCCCTCTCCCTCTCCCTCTCCCTCTCCCTCCTCCTTCCCCCCTCTCTCTCCCTTTCTCTCTCTCTTTCTCCCTTTCTCTCTCTCCCTCTCTTTCTCTCCCTTAGGTGTGCCAAGCATCTTATAACCTTGCATAGCTTTAGCTATAGGATTGATTTCATTATACTCACATATAAATAAGATTAACTGGACCCGAGAGAAATTAGATAGGCTAGCAAGAATACAGTGGAGAAGGGCTCAAACCCACCAAATGCACTGGGGGTTGTGTAGCAAACAACTTTAACCTCAGTCTTTCAGCCCTTACAAGAGAGATCACCAGAAGTTAGTGGACACTAAATCCCTGAGCTTCACTCTCGAGGAGGAGCCGGCTGGAAGAATCTCTGTGAAAGGTCAGCAGGGCTATAAGCTTAGGCACAGTGAGAAACTCCTGGCTACGGGACTGAACTTGAAAAGACAAACATAGACACATTGTTTGTGGGCACTAAGCCAAGGAATCACACCGTCTAGAAGCTGTGATCTTCTACCTTGATAACATAGACTAAAACAGCTCAGCAGCCATGTGGGATGCACACTGTTGAGCCATTCCACAGGGTAACATCAGTTAACCACGGTCGAAAGTGAGGGCATTTGCCCGAGCTCATGTGGTCAGAAAGTGATGGGTGAGGATTTGAACCTAGAACATCTCACAAGCCTCCATTGAAACGTATTTGCCTTTCTTCCCGCTTTGGTTAGGGACTCTACTATGTTACTGGCAAACTCCAAAGCTTACATCTCCAAGGAACTAAAATATTAAAGGCTGCAAGTCATGTAAAAACTTCAGAGGCTCAACCAAGAAAAATAGTTGTTATACATTTCTTTTCACTTACATAAGGCAAATCCAGAAGTCACCTGCCTAAGGCCTGTAGGTATCTCTGCTTCTGAGAGTCCTGGTGATTCCAAACATTCCCCCAATCTCACTGTTCCCTCAGTTGCGTTGGCCTGAACCCTATGAGCCCACGATAAGGATGCCTGGGCACCCCACAGCTAGAGGAAGATAAGAAAGTGAGTCACAGCTTAAGAAAGACTCCTGGCCCCTGTGAGTTGATTCGCTGCCTAAATTACATTGACTAGAACTTGAACTTGTGGCCAGCAACCCAGCAGACCTCAAGTGGCAAGTAGATCTAGGGAGATAGATGCCTTTGCTCTGGCACATTCAGAGATTTACAGAGGCCATCTCTGAGCCCTTGGTTTTCAATACATATCTGGTTAAGTCTAACCAGTAGCCTGTGGCTCTGGAGTCAACCCAAAACATTGTGCCCTGTTCTCCTCTCCAATCGCCTTACTCTCCCATAACAGAAATAAAAACAGAAGCCTTTTTTTTTTTTGGATAAGGAACGTGTCTGAGACCTGCCAATAGCCCTGCTTCCTGAGGGAAGAGACAGCTCTAAAGCTCCATAGGCCTCCCATTTTATTTATTGTATAAGCATATTCTGTCCAGGGACCTGCTCATGATATCCTCCCCAGCAGCTATCTCCACGGCAACCAACCAAGATAACTTAGAAGATGGACCAGTCTTGCAGCTCCAGACACCTGAGTAGTCTACATGTGAACCGAATCTGAGTCTCTGTGTCTGACTTGACGGACTGTCTGGCATTATGCAAAGGCAGCAACTCCTCCATCATTGGTTGTCAAAGTTCAGGTTGAGAGAATGGCACCGTGGAAACGTGTACGAAAAGCAGACCCCATTCCTCAGGTTCACAGAGGGCCCTGCCTTTGGTCAATCTCCGCCCCTCTTTACTTTCTTTTCTCATTGTTTAAACACCTGATATGCACCATGTGCCATGGACAGTGGAGCTTATCTTGAAAGGTGTCGGCCATGTGCCTTCATCATCATCGCCTCTGCTTCTGGAAACAGGAGGTCGATCATGGAAGTCGTTGACCTCTGCAGACCCCTGGGCCGTTACATCAAACAATTCTTCTTCACACCCCTCTTAAAAATAACTTACAAAGGAATTTTCTCGGCTAAAGGATGTTTTCCTTGAAGGCCTCACAGAAGTCAGGTGTTTCCAGGAGCTGATCAGGGCCTGTGGGTAATGAGTAACTCCCCTCTGGGCACCCCTGACAACTGGGAGCCAACATGGAAGATTACAAAACAACTTCCTTCCTCTGTCATTTTCTCCTGTAAGCCAGCTGTCACAGCTTTTGGTCACTGAGACAAAGTAACTGAGACAATTAGTGTAAGAGGAGAAAGGTTTGTCTGGGCTCTTAGTTTCAGAGAGTTCAGAACTTGGTCAGTTGTCTCTGTTGCCCTAGACCTGTGGCAAGAAGGACCTCCATGATGGGAGCACATTGTAAATCAAAGCGACTTGCCTCATGTCAGCAAGGAAGGAAAGAGAGAAAGGATAGAGGGCTAGGTCTCATAATCCCTTCCAAGGGCATATGTCCAATGACTAGGCCCCACCTCAGAAAGATTTCATCAACTCAGACACACACACACACACACACACACACACACACACACGCACACGCACGCACCATAAGCACTCATACTCTACAGGATCAGCCAATGCTTGAGTTCCAAGGAAAATGAACCACTGTGGTGGAGATCTGGGGCCTGGCTAGAGGAAAGGTGAAGTCCAAGCCCATCTAGCAATAGAGGAGGCCATGGTCTGCGTACTTGAGACCCTGAAAGTCTTTCAGTCTGTCACTGGCTCTCATCCAAGGGTATTTCCACTGAGCTACATGCCGTGTATGCATGACTCTTCTTGTGGTGTCCATTTGCTATACACCACCAGTCTCTGTGACATGCAGGGTTATAGGTGTTATCAAGGGGCAGGTGCTATGATCTGTAACTATAAAATGTATCTCCTGGCTTCACTCCTGGGTATTACAGGGTAATATAGAAGGATGTATTAATTAGTTAGGACTCACATCTATAACACACAGACTACAAATGTCAGGGTGAGATAAAAACAAGGCAGTTTTGTTGTTCGTACCCCAATTTGATGTGAATGCACCTTTACCCAATGCCTTCCAAGATATCTCAGGACCTTGGGGCCGGCAATCCCTGTCTCTGCCACTAGCCAAAGCATAGACTGTCATATGTAGGATCCAGCAAGCCAAGGCCATTTATCTCACTCACCGTATCCCCAAAGACACAACACATACCATGCCCTGCCAGTGCCTAAACAGCTAGTAAGTGTGCCCTATGGGAGCACCCACTGAGAAGAGAAATGAGGCATGGCTAGTCTGCGGAGTCATCCTCTGAAGAGGCTGTGAGGAATCAGAGTGGACCTCTGCTCTTTGACTTAACAGCTGAGGTTGGTGGCCAGAAGTGTCACCAGGGGAAATGATGTCCCAAGGGGGATCAGAAAGGATATAGGCACAGGCAAAGCTGAGGGGAAATATTCTAGACAGAGAGACAAGATGCACTGTGTTACTGATGTGGAAGAGCATGGAGTGGCTATAGTGATGGGAAAATGGTCTGCTGCGTGGAATCCAGGGAGAAGAACAGGGTGGGGGTGCAGGGAGGAGGCAGCCTTCAAAATAACTCTAAAGAAGCAATTGCTGGCTGTCTCCACCACCATCAGGACAGGAGAGGGTTTATAGCAAAGGGGGTAGGCAGTGGAGAGAAAGGGAGTGGTTTCAGTATGAACATTACAGCAACAACAACAAAAGAGAATCTACAGCCCATGCTCAGGGTCGGGGCAACGATGGAAAAATCACTAAAAGAGCCCTAAGAGGATTCTCACTGAAGGCAAGCCAGGGGAAAATGATGTCCCCTGGGAGATGGTCAAAGGTGTAGACCTCAATTAGATATGGCTGGTGATAAGACATAGAAGGGGAGTCTGGCTACACAGACTTGGTAGGATTCTTGCTAAAATTAGACTACAAAGAGACAAACAGGGAAGCTGAGAATGCAGGGCCAGCCTGAAGCAGAGCTCTGAGGAACTGACCTGGACTTGGAATCAGGAGAGAATTGTATTGTTTGGGATAGTTTGTTTTTTTGTTTCTTGTGTTTGTTTGTTTGGTTGGTTTTTTGTTTTTGTCAACTTGACACAAACTGAGTCGTCAGGAAAGATGGAAACACAACAGAGAAAATGCTTCCATCTGACTGGCCTGTTGGGCAAACCCTGCAGTGCATTTGCTTGAGTAATGATTGATGTGTGAGAGGCCAGCCCACCAGGGCCAATGCCACCCCTAGTTTGGTGGTCTTGGGAGGTCTAAGATAGGTAGCTGAACCTGGGCCTGGTGGCAAGCCAGCAGCCCAGCACTCCTCTGCTGCAATTCCCGCCTTGAGTTCCTGCTCGGACCTCCCTTCACGTAGACTACGAGCTGCAAGATGAACTAAATCTTTTCCTCTCACAAGCAGTTTTTTTGTCACTATTTATCACAGCAATACAGAGTAACAAATATATTTACCCAGGAAGAACTGGATAGGGTGAAAAAGAGAGCAAGATGCAAGACTCCAGGGCCTACTCAGGGAACCTAGACAGTCCGTCCGGTCTCCAGGGGACATAAATGAGGGTACATCTTTTTAAGATTTATTTATTTATTTAAATATTTGTTTATTTTATGTATATGAGTACACTACCACTGCTCTCTTCAGACCCATCAGAAGAGGGCATTGGATCCCATTACAGATGGTTGTGAGCCACCATGTGGTTGCTGGGAATTGAACTCAGGACCTCTGAAAGAGCAATCAGTGCTCTTAACCGCTGAGCCATCTCTCCAGCCCATGGATATACATCTTTAAGACTATGCTCCAAAGTATGTATTAAAACTCTTCCCCAGTGGAAGCACATTTAGAAAATCTGGAACATGGAGACACTGCAGTCTTACCTAGATCAGACAGGTAGACTCCCAACAAGGAACTCATTGGATGCTTGCCTATTTTCTGGAAGAGACCAAAAACGAGTACTGAATGACTTAGTGAGATTAATGAGGCCTGCATGATCCAAGATGGAAGCTCCAGGAAGCAAGGACATCCAATAGCAATGGATACTTAGCACAGGAAGCTAAGGGTGTGGGAGTTACAGGTGAGTCAGACACAGGCAGGCACAGAGGAGACATGACGTGCATTTGGGAGACCCAAGAACACTGGGTCTGTGCTCTGGGGGGGACAGTAATAGAATGACCATGCACAAGGAGTCCTAAAGTTCCTAGCAGCCAAAAGAAAAGGGAACGACATGCATTCTTAGAAACGATGCTTGCCATTGGATCAAAATGGACTCATTGCTAAGAAGCTTATAGCTTCATAAACCCTAAAGGAAATGTCTCCCATGTGTGCTAATAAAAAGATGAGGTCTTAAAAATATTTTCTCCTTTACATTCCTCAACCAAGACTAATGCCTACAAAATTACCACACAGCTAAGGAACACTCAGTCTGCGAAGAACCAGATTCTCCCACCCATATGAGCAGTTCTTGGGTGGTTTTGTATAATCTAGAAGGAGATTTTAGAAGAGCGGCATACTGAGTGGGCTGCACGATCTAAGCCGTTTTCATAAATGAGTCCAAACTGGGGAGCTGAGAGAAACCTCAACTATATTGGTCTAACAAAAGCTCAGTGGCTCCATTTCTGGATGTTAGGGCATGTGCCTGGAGCTGGGGACAGATTCGTGAAGGGACATGAGCTCTGCCCACAAAGGACAAAGTAGTTGTGGGCACCACCGGAGAAGGCAGGTGCATAGTCAGAGCTCTATAGAGGAGCTATGCATCGGTCTGGTGCTGCTGCAGGAGCCTCTTCAGCTGCCTGGTCCTGACTGCAGGGGCGGATGCTGGGACTCCTCTTCCATCATTTCTCCTGCTTTTTCACCTGTTTGTTGATTTGTTTTCTAGTTTGGGCAGTGCAAAGAGGGCATGCTTGTGTTCATATGTGTGCTCATATTTGTGGAATCCAGAGGACAAGTCAGAATGTATCCACCATTTTGCTTTGTTTTGTGTTGTGTTGTTTTGTTGGGACAGGGTCTCTTACTGGCCTGAAACTCACCAAGCAAAGGAAGCCGACTGGTCAACATGTTCCAAAGATCTGCTTGTCTCAACCCCTACCATGATATCTCCCATCCTCCACCCCTACCCCGCCCCTGCGCACCGGAATTGCAAGCCAGCATCACCATGCAAGACTTTTTGTTATACTGATTGCGGGGCTCCCAGTTAGGTCTTCAGGCCACCGAGGCACACACTCTTCCAACTGAGCCATCTCCTCAGCCCTGTTTGCTGTTGCTCTCTCGTGAGGCAGACTGACCCAGGGCCTAGGTGTGTGCTCAATATCCCCAGCACTTTGTTTCACAAGCCAGGATTTTGTTTCTTACAACAGGGTCATACTATGCAACCTTGAATGTGTGATCCTCCTGCCTCCACCTTCTCTTCTGAGTGCTGAGATCCCAGGGGTATGCCACTACTCCAAGCATTTAAGTTTCTTTGCAAGAGAATGCTGATCTGCTGTGGGAAGAGAGAGTTACTCGTCCCCATCCATAGTCATCCTGAGTTGGAATTTGATTTCTGAACCCCTTTCCCATGTTCTGTTCTACCTGATCAACAGCTAAAATATGAGATAGGAGAAATGCACTGGGGTCACAAAAATGAACTGAAATGCACACAGGATTCCTAGAGGGAATGAGGGTCCAGGTCCAGCTTTTGATGCTGTGAACTGGCACTGGGTTTGCAGTGACATGTGATCTGTGTTTTCTGGCAGGGCGGTGTTGGGAAGTTCTGGAACCATTTCCGGATCATGTAAGTCTGCTGTGTTCTATAACTGTCCGTCTCTAATCCTAACAAAGTAAGTGTTGTTGTTTGGGCTTCTTTTTTATGTCACATAGTGAATTTAAAAGAAACAGTTCTTCCAAGTGGCATACTCTCCTGCTAGGGAAAAACTCCTTTCAGCCCATGTTCTAAATCTCACCATCTTTGCTAAAGCTGGCAGAAGTGAAAATACTAATACACAGTGCTGGTGAGTGTATCTCGAGATGTGTGCTTCATAACATTCATGGTGAAATTTTTAAGTGAAAGAAACGGGTTTGGAAGGTAATTTCATGATGATGTTCGCTTAAAAATATAAAAATATTCTCTTGTTTTAATCCTAGAACCTCATGTTGGAGAGTTTAAAACAAAAAAAAAGCTGTATACATTTCAGATCAATATTTCAGCAAACTCACTGAAATTTTGCAATGTAGTCTAGTAACAGCATGTTGAGATCACACTAAACATTTGAGAATGTAGACACCACTGAGCACATGAGCATCTCCTGAGCCACTAGAAGCACTGGCCAGAATTTTAACAACTTAAAGAAAAGGATTAAAACTTAAAACATTAACCCAAATATCAAACAATTTAAATAATCATGTTAAATTATTTATTCATATACTTTATATATTTTATGGCTATAGATGATATCTGAAAAAAAATGGCTTCTTACTGTTTGACATGTGCCTTTAAATTTTTAATTAAAGCTATAGACCCTTATCCACAAGCACACATACACACATTCACATGAATGCACATACACACACACACACACACACACACACACACACACAAAACATGTTTTTACGTAAGTAGCTCATGAGTAAAATATATGAGACCTGAGGTTTGGACTCCTGAGGAAGACATGTAATGGGTAATAAGAGAGAGAGAAGTGTAAATTGTTATATTTAAAACCAAAGCTCTCTCAAGAAACAGAAAGCCATGCTGTTGGTGGTCACTCGTATGGCAGTGAGTGTGAAGTCAGTGTACACTCTCTTCATTCCTAGGTGACAGCAGCCATCTTCCTACTTCCTGCCACCTCTTGCCCCCATGAACTCTAACCAAAGGATGAAATGTCAAAGTGACTCCAGCTCATGTCCTTGGCTCTTCTAGCAGGTCCCAAGCTATCCATGGAAAGTACTAGAAGTAGCTTACAGGACACAAAGATGCCCTTTATCCATTGTGCCCATTTGCCTGCTTGCATGCCCTCCACAAACAGTTCCAGGTGTGACTCTGGAGCCTATGCCCACCTGTCCCTGCACTGTGTGTGTCAGGAACCCTCTGTTATTCATTGAGAGTTCCGCTGTGCTCTGAGCACTTGCCTCTGTTTCACACAGAGGAAACTATCTAATGTCCTGGGCCCCTGTCATGGACAAATACCAAGAGTCTTTATATGTTCTCTCAGCCTCTAGCCAAATAAGCCAGTTTAGTCACTTCCATCTGCATCAGGGAAATGAAGTGTCCGCCCTGTGGTCAGAACATGGCCTCTACAACTTAGGTCTAGGACATAGTAGCAATACATCCACAATGTCGCCAATACTCTCACAACCAAAATGTCCCATCATAGCCCCGTTTATCTCTGAAGACCCAACGAGAAGGGCCACTGTGTGGTGGTGGTGCCCTCTGACGAACAGCTCCAGTGCCACCAGGCAGCTCTGTGCCCAGAGATTAGCTCCTCTCCTGTGGGTGAGAAAGCTCTGGTCTTCCACCCTGCTCTGGCTTGGGCACCAGAGGATCTGTCAAATCTGATCTTGATAACTGACCTGAGTCCTCAGCTCAAATACAGCTTGATTGGGCTGTCCTCAGGAAGCACTTGTTGGGGATGTGGACTAGCACACTGAGAAGTAACACTTGACTTGCCCATCTTCCAGCTTTTCTGTGGAGAACGCTGCTTACTAATCCATGTTCTACACCCTTGCTCTGAGCTAGATGGGAGCCCAGAGATTCTTCTGCAGATAAGCCTAGCACGTCTCTTGCCCTGTTGCCTATCTTGGAAACTGGGCTCCCCTGTGACTCCTCTCTACCTTTCCAGAGGTAACTGAGAGTGCTGCTAGACAGGCTTGCTCCTCCTCCCTCAGTCTCAGACATCGATAGTCTGAGCATTAGTCGGAACCGTGACTGAGAGAAGTTTTGTGCATAAGTGGTCTTACTTCTGCTTCTCCATTTGATAAGCATGCATAGTTGTAATTAATTACTCTACTTACCCAAAGGAGTATGCATCTAGCCATCTAACCCAAAAGTAAATTAAACTGAACCCTAATAACTAGACAAATTACAACATAAATATTTTGAATCACACCCTTGGGAATAATTATATCCTCAGCCTTATTAAAATCTATGACTTTATTTACCAACCATATATCAGGAATCTACTATGGAAAGCCACAGATACAGTTAGGGCTACAAAGCAACAACTTTAACTTTATACTTTTTTAACCCTTGACTATAAAATATTAAGAATCCAAAAACAAGAGTTCCAGGGTTGCCCCATCTATGATGCAGAGTTCTCTGTACAGAGGAAGGATTCAAGCTCAGGATCACGTTATCCATCCATCACTGTGCTGACTAGTTAGTGATCCACCTATGCATTGCCCTGAACTCTCTACCCTGCATCTTGAGATATAAGAATAATTTTTAATTCTGGTGCTGGATTGGGTGAAGGTGTTGAACGAATGCTCCCCACCTACAACCTGTGTGACTTTGGGAAGTTACCAACGTCAGTCTCTGTATTTGTAAAATAAAGAGACAATTTCCTTATTTTGAGGTACTACCTGGGGAATGTGCATAAAAACAGGTGTTTCTGCGCCCTTTGGGATTCTTGGCACTGCACAGCAGTCCTTAGACCTTTAAGGTGGTCAGCATTTACAGATGTAATTCCATCCTATCACCTGGATGTCTCCATTATGTTCAAATAAAGACTAACGTTTGTTATGGGTAAAGTTGGGCATTCTGAGATCCAGGCAGTTAGAGTGACTCCTGGTGGCTCTGCATCATGATTGTCAGGTCCCTGCTTGCACAGAGCAGCTGCTGGCTGCAGACCCAACCTGAAGGAGTGCACTCAGCTGTACAGACACAGTGAGAATTTATGTCCTGGAACTCGGTTCCCCTTACTGCCATCCATAGGCTTCTGGCCCAGACCTATGGTGAGGGCACCTGTTAGCCTGCTTGGGCTAGCCTAGCAAAATGCCATGGCCTAGGATAGCCTAGCAAAATGCCGTGGCCCAGGATAGCCTTGAATCCAGACCATTGTCATTGACCTGATTGACCTCAGCCCTAGAAACCAGAAGTCCAGACTCAAGGTGCCAAAGGGTTGGTAAGGACTACAGGCATCTTCCATGTCCTTCCCTTGGTGCATGGATGTGGCAGGGGTAGGGTTGGCATTATCATAGGAATTTGAGCATCTGCTTGTTGATTTTTATAAGAATTTCTGTCAATTTCATGAGAAACGCAACTTGGACTCTTGTATGAATCCTACCAAATATGTCCATCAATTTTTAACGAGTTCTATTTTAACATTAAGTCTCCAGTCCATAAACAGTGAGTGAGCCTCTTCACACTCACTAACATCTTCTTACATGATCTTGATCTCCAGCAGTATGCCTTCAGATTTCTCAGCAAAAGCTTCACTTCTCTGACCCAGTGTTTTTTCTTGATAGGTTGCTGTCATTCCTTCCTTCTCTATTGTCAAATTGTTATCAGTCATTTATAGAAAAACGAATCGCTATTACCATTGCATAGAAGCAAACTGAACTTTGAATGGGATTGGCCATATACCGTTGCCGAACTTTTTACACCTCTAAGCTGTACTCCCTTTCACTGGTTCTTGATTGTCCACATATGGCATCACTCCATTGACAGTCTCTCTCTTGCTTTCTGGGGCTCACGAAAGCATGGAGCACACCAAGATGATCCAGAATCCTCTTTGTTTTAAAGTCAGTTCATTAATAACGTATAGCTGCACTATCCCCTCACAGCAGAGCAAGCTAGGTCTTTGATTGAATGATCAAAGAGATGACAGTATTTGGAAGACATCTTTAGAAGTCTCCCTATCACAAGAATTACATTTCTATATAAGATTCTAGACCACAGACTCTTAATGCCTACTGCAAAAAAAAGTCATCATTGCTCTCTAAGCCAGCACTGAGACATGCAGCCTTTGTCCACACGGTCCTTCCCTTGGACTCACTCCAATGTTCCACTTACTTAGAGAAGGAACTTGGCTGTGGTCCCAGATGGAGAAAAATGCAGCAGTAACGACGACTACGAAGACCCTGAGCTCCAGCTGCTGAAGGCATGGCCATCGATGAAAATTTTACCAGCCAGACCTATCCAGGAATCAGAATATGCAGGTACCCTGGGGCTCTACCGAAGATACATACCCATGCACAACATCACATAGTGATTACAGGTTCACTCTCTAGAGCTCAGATTTTTGTCTGAATACAGGCTTTACAGTAGAACTAACCCCAGAGAGCTCCTCTGAAGATGGTATGAATGGCATATAGAGTTGAACTCTGTTCTCACTTACTGCCATGGTCAGAGCAGAATTCTGCTTGAGCCTGGAGCCTTTTCCTATGCTGGGAACATGAGAGAGATGGACAAACAGGAAGACAGGCATGTGAGACATTCGTGGTTAGAGTCTGAATGATGGGGAGAGGAGGAAAAGAGAAAACTTTAACTCAGTTGATTCACTCTGCAGGTTGTCAGCCTACAAATGGAACTAGTACTAAAGTTCCACCCATCCAGAGGGAGGACGCTGGCTTTGCTCCCACTCTGGCCTTTTTCCACCTGGGCAGTGTCAGCAGGTTCTCCATGCCTCTGTAAAGGAAAAGAGGAACCACACATGATTTCTGAAGGCCTGGCTCACAGACATAAATCTGTAGAAATTTCTTTAGGGAAAATTATTCTGTAAGAGATGATGATGAACTGGTAAGGTGACACACACACATCCTTAACTGCTGAACTTCAGATGCTGAAGCAGGAGGATCCCAAGTTCAAGGCCTGCTTGAGCTGCTTGGAGATACCTTGACGCCAAACAATAACAATATTGATAATATAATGATAATGATAATGATTACATTGTATTCAGTACTCAAAAACATTGACTGAATACACTGCAATGGTCACCATTACAGAAGTAAATAAATAACAGAAAAGGGCATAAGAATATAGCAGAATAAAGAAGTGGGTGGGATTTGGTGATGAGCTCCAGGGGCAGATGTACTGCCTTGTTTCCATAGTTGCATCCAGGAGGCTGAAGCAAGAGAATGACCACAAGTTTGAGACCAGCCTGAGCTATATAGTGAGTTCTCAGACCAGCCTGAGCCGTGGTATGAGACTCTGTCTGAAACAAAACTGATAGGTAGATAGATAGAGATGGATGAATGGATGGATAATGGATGCAGAGAGAGAGAGAGAGAGAGAGAGAGAGAGAGAGAGAGAGTATTAATCTTCAAGAACTGGTAGTATTTCTCAGGTACATAAACAATGAACGGTACTCTGTCCTTGGTAGGATTGCTGTGAACCAAAACAAGCAGGTCTACAATGAATCTCAGCTTCCTGCTCTGGCAGGTTCAGGTGGGATCGTTTGACTATATGAGAGATTTTTTTCCTCTGGGGTGATCCCTCCAGCCACATTATACACTAGAGTGTTTCCTTTCTTCCCCAATAGTCCCTTTGGTCTTTGCCCACTCTCACTCTTGAGAGCGCCATATGATATATTGTAATAAAATTTACCTGTCTTCTACCCTCCTCCCTGAAACCCTCCCCCAAAAGAACTGTTTGCCTGGTACCTGAGCGTTAATGATTCTGTGAGTGTGAGGATGTGTGAATACTTTATGGCTGCAATGTTCCAAATCTAGCCAGCTTCAAGTTACAAGCTTACCAGCTTTTCTTTTTCCACAGATACACGCTATTTCAAGGATACAATGGAGGCTCCCCTTCTCTTAACTCCCAAGGCTTCTGTCTCCACTGAGAGACAAGCCAGGGATGTGTGGATGAAGCAGCAGAATGAAGTGAGTAAAAGGGGACTCTGAGATCCTGGCATGAGGAGGACACTACCTAGCTCAAAGACAGACGCCCCAGGTCTCCTTCCACACCGCATCATAACAGATGAGCCAGTCAGGGGAGGCTTGGGGGAGCTGAGTTGTGTGACTTATGAGATCATGGGCCTCTGAAGGAGTCTAGAAGGAACAAAAATTTACATTTGCTGAAGACTTACTGTGAGTCAAGCATCAGGCTAAAGAATCTATGCCTTATCTAACTATCATTGCATTCTTCAGACCCTGAATTAGAGCACAAATCTTTCTGATAATGTCATTTTGCCAAGATTCCTAGCTCAGCACTGTCAACTGTTAACCTGAGCAATGAGAAATCTTATGATCATCAAACCTCTGCAATATCTGTACAAACCTGATAGGAACATTCTAGGTGCTGGCCTAAAAGGGTATCAAGAGAAATTGCAGATAATTTTATGGAAATGTATTGTAAATTAAAATGTGCTAGACACATATGTAGTTTTTTTAATAAAGTGTAATATATATTTAATAAAATGTAATATATGTTAATATATATATATGTCTTCCTTAAAAGACAGTATAGGCTCTTTAATCCCAGAACTCAGGAAGCAGAGACATGCAGACCTCTGAGTTCTGAATTCAAGGCCAGCCTAGTCTACAGAGTGAGTTTCAGGACAACTAAGGCTACACAGAGAAACCCTGTCTCAAAAAGTCAAATACAAATATATACAAGTTATATATAAATTGTCTCCATCATATATATATATGTATATATGTGTGTGTGTGTGATGTATGTATGGTGTGTGTGTGTGTGTTTGTGTGTGTGTGTGTGTGTATATATATATATATATATATATATATATATATATATCCATAAAATAAAGAAGACCTATTCCCTTGGTCTGTATGTCACTGGTAAATTTCAGGTTAGTATTCCATATAGAGACAATCATACATGGAATATTATTTGCATTAACATACCCTGGCTCCTCTCTTCTCACACTGAATCCACTCACAAAATAAGTCGCGATGTGGTGAGCAAGAGCTTCTCAGCTTAAGTTGTACAGCTATGCAGTTCCCCCTGTAGACTTTTGATTAATGTGCTCAACACTTAATGAGAACGTTTTAAAGACTTAAGGCACATGTAAAAATCTTGTCAGTGTGTGCCCTTCCAGAAGCTCTACAGAACCAAACCCAACTCAGGGAAGTCTCAGGAAAACTGGATCTCACCGGTGTACTCGTGGGTTTTTACAAAGAGGAATCTCGGTGTGAGATTCTTGTCCTGTGACACCACTCACTATTGATGGAGGCGTGCTTCTGCATATCCCACCAACTCTCCTGGTGGCATGTCCCCTCTGCTCGGTAGACTTGCCGGTTCTCTTGATATTGACCACACACTAGCCTGTCTTGTGCTGACATAAATTATCTATAAGCCTTATTATGCTTACATAAGACCCTGTCTAAACCCAACCATGGAAGACTTTGAGTCTCTTATGGTCCACAGCTCTGCATTGCCTCAGTTTCTTCTTTCTGTCAGGTCACTTCACAGCAGAACCGAAATCCAACCACTATAACTCAGCTAGTGGACAAAAGGTTGCCAGGAGATAAACTTTCTTATAAGTTAAATAAGGTCTTGGCTCCAGCTCAGTTAGTTTTACTTCAGCCATCCGTGATGAAGTAAGGAACTTTTTGTGGCAAGTAGATTAGCTTTTTCATTAACACCCTTATTTCCAGGAGCTGCTTCTTATTAGTTTTCAGATTAAACTATCTGTCTACTGGATCTTCAATAACCCTTATGGAAGGCTTTTCTTATCTCAGTTTCTTAGGAAAATTTTAACTACGTTGCCCTAAACTAGTGTTCCACTATTAAGCACTTATGGTATACCAAGCGCTGTGCTCAACAATGGAAACATAGAAGTGAGTCAGCACCCACAACCTTGCGGAGGACCCCACCGTCTAAGGAAGGAGGCGGTGACAAGAGATGGTGGTCTTGCTGTCTAGGGAAAGTGTGCGGAGCAGTTGTTCACCCATAGTTATTATATGGGTTGTGACCAGTAGTTCTCAACAGGGAGATTTTGCCCCCCTAGAACATTTGGCCCAAACTATAGACATTTTTTTAAATGAATTTATTTTTATATATTTGAGTACACTGTTATGATGTCTTCAGACACCCCAGAAGAGGGCATCGGCTCCAATTACAAGTGGGTTGTAGGCCACCATGTGGTTGCTGGGAATTGAACTCTGGACCTCTGGAAGAGCAGCCAGTGCTCTTAACCACCAAGCCATCTCTCCAGCCCCAACTACAGACATTTTTAGTTGTTAAAGTAAAGAGTGGATACTGCTTAAGCATTGTCCAAGGGAAAATACCACATGCACACACACATACACACACCCTATCACATACATACCACACACACACACCATAAAACATAGCATACAAACTACATATACATACAAACATGTATATACAAACTACACACACATCAACATACAACATACACACCATACTACACACATGTATACATACTACATACATACCAACACATCATAGCACAGACCGTATCACATACATACACACTATGCAAACACCAACACATCATAAAACACACCATATCACATATACATATCTATACATACACCAAAACACACTCTATACTACACACACAAATATATATATACTACACATACAAACACACACACCATACTACACACACATAGACACACTACACACATACACACCAATACACACGCCACACAATAAACACATCATACTACACTCACATAGACACACTACACACACACAAACACACATACCAATACACACCATACTACACAAACATAGACACACTATACACACACCAACATATAACACACAGATTAGCACAATATACCATTCCATACACATATATACACACTACATACACACCAATACATCATAACACACACACACACATACTCGCATACTTGCACACTCACACACTCACCATCAGAAGTCACCAAAACTTTACACAGGCAGGAACACTGAGGAAAATTCATCCTGAAACCCTAAGCATGTAGACCCCACGTACAGTGGAGAGAGTCTGGCTGCTGCCCTAACCAGGCTAGCAATGGGGTTTAGGCAGAGTGCTGAATGGCTAACTCACAAAGACAGAAAGGTGAGGCTGCAGAAAGAACATTCAAAGCCTTCCAGCAGCTGCTCGACAAGATAGCAGCTGGAAGCTGACAGCTCTGTGAAGGAATACAGGGTCACAGAAAACCCAGCCACTACTGGGTCCCAATCAGACTAAACTGCAGAACCGCAGCCTCTCCAAGTGTAAGGACTAGGACTCAGAGGATTCCAACCTGCTTGGGCCCCTTTCCCAGCCCAATCAGCATTTGTAAAGACAAATACAAAGGTCCCAGCCAGCACTGCAGAAAGTCTTTCCAAGACCTTGACACTTCATCTGGCACTTCATCAGCATCTTCCCTCATCTCTTCTAATCCCATTGTCACTGTCTTAGTCAGGATTTCTATTCCTGCACAAACATCATGACCAAGAAGCAAGTTGGGGAGGAAAGGGTTTATTGAGCTTACTTCCACATGGCTGTTGATCACCAGAGGAAGTCAGGACTGGAACTCAAGCAGGTCAGGAAGCAGGAGCTGATGCAGAGGCCATGGAGGTATGTTTCTTACTGGCTTGCTTCTCCCTGGCTTGCTCAGCCTGCTCTCTTATAGAACCTAAGACTTCCAGCCCAGGGATGGCACCACCCCTTTGATCACTAATTAAGAAAATGCCCCACAGCTGGATCTCATGGAGGCACTTTCCCAACTGAATGTCCTTTCTTTGTGATAACTCCAGCTTGTGTCAAGTTGACACACAAAACCAGCCAGTACAGTCACTAAACATTCTCTATGCCTCCAGCGATGGCACTACTGTTGTGCTGTGTCAGAGTGATGCCTCACATTCTGGGTGCACCACATTATCATATACACAAAGATACACAGACACACAGACACACAGACACACAGACACACACACACACACACACACACACACACACACACACATCCTTGTGAGGATTCACAAGGAAGCAGGGTTTTATTGGTTTTTTTTTTTTCATCTCAATTTCACAGAAAAGGACTGAGTGAGTCAACATGCCCTCATTGCTGGCACGTGACAGAGATGAAATGACGTTACCTGAGCTGTCACTTAAAGGCCACTCTCCACTGTGCTGGCCCACTCTGGCCAGGTAACTGATCTTCATTATAATCCAACAGCATACACTGACTATTTTCTCTATCATAAAGATGTAAAAGCTGAGACCATTAATACCCTGGGTGCCTAGCTTTTACAACAGAAAGAGGCAAAGTGGAATTTCAAACCTTAGATTTTATGCCAAATAGCCCCCAGGACACACCAAGCCTTCTCTGATGGCAATCCACATACTTACAGATATTTAGCAACTGCTGATCATGTGCACACAGCAGCCTCAGAGATCAGTAGGCCCAGGGACACATGCATTTATGCTTAGGACTCTAGTCATACAGAGTAGCTGGACACCTGCTTGTGGCATAATCAGTCGAAGCTAATGGTGCCATGTTGTCTTTTACAGGTGGGCAAGCCTACCTCCAAGGATGTCAGAAGCCAACACTTCAAAGGTAAAATCTCAAGAATTTAAAACTCCATGGTCTACTTCCTCTGCTCCTATGCTCTGTGTCCTGCTTGTGGTCACAGGCTCCCATATACTAGGAGCTCTGTTGAATTCTGCTCTGAGAAATGACTGTTCAATTCTGCAGTCAAGCATGCCTCCTGACTCTTATAGCCTTCCCTTATTGACCAAGAAATTGATTGTGAAAACTCATGCTCTGTTCTACATTATATGAGAAAGGCATTGTTTCGAAAACATATGTATTGCATTCAAATAAGTCATTTCTATAAGCACATGCCCTGAAAGAAATTACAAGATATTCCTATCTAATTTTAAAATGTTGATTAATGAATATGAAAATGGGCTTTGCAGCTTGAGGCAAGACAACTCAATTTGAACACAGAAGCACAGGTACAAGCCTGAAAGGAAGCAATCAATTCCACTAATGCTGGAAGCAGAAACTAAGGGCAGCAGGAGAAATTTGGTTGGACAGTACCCATTATCAGTCTCATCATTTTCCCATCTCATCATCTTTCTGTGCCCGCATTGCCTCTTACGATGTCCAGTGAAAAGATGTCAGTCTTGTGATTTACAGTCCCCAATAACTAAAGCCCACCAGCTTCACCATTCATGTCCTTAGTGCTGAATTCCAAAGTATCTTACACAGGGCACCTTTAGTGAGTGAGTGCAGCACTATAGCTCCCAATAGAAGACAGATGGTGAACATAAAGTAAGGTAATCTAAGACAGTTCACTTACAAAGAAACTGTACACAAGTGTGCTGAGCACAGGGAAAGAACAAAAGAAGGTAGACACAGGGCTGACAGCAACAAGGACCATCCTTACCCTAGGCCCAGAGTGATGGGGAGTAGCTACCAAAGGCCACAGGGGCAAGGGCTGGGAGCTGGAGGCTGAGGACCTCCCAGGGAGGGATTTGTGTTAGTCAGCTTGCCACTGCCACAACAAAAATATGTAAGAAAGCCAAATTAGAAGGTTGCTTTTGCTCACAGTTTCAGAGATCTTGAGCCACTTCTGGGTGACTCTGTGGCTTTGGGACTGTGTGAGGCAAAGCACCATGTGGATAGAGTGTGCTAGAGAAAAATCTCATGATCTGAGGATGGTTCAGAATCAAAGAGAGAAGAAAGGACCAGAGTACCAACATCTCCAACAAAGACAGGCCCCCAATGACCTAACTCCTTCCTTCCTAAGATCCCCAGAACTTCCTAAAGTTGTCACAGGCTGACAACAGCCTCTAACCATGAGACTTTGGGGAACAGTTAATATACAAAGGATAAAAACCATGACCAGAGCCAGCAGAGTAAATGCCTAGCCTCCCTCTGCATCCCTGCCTGGCTTCCAAGTAAAGACCACCTGGAGCCACAGGGCTGATGGCAGAATAAAGAAAGAGAAGGATGTTCATAGCAGGAGGCAGGGTGGGTAGAGCAAAGGCATCAGCCTGGGCTTAGCTTCTGCCTGCCATGAAACCTGCAAAAGGTGCCTAACCTTCCTGAGGAGAATGTACCTCGTCAAGATCTACAGCAGGCAGTCCAGAAGCCCACTCACTTTAGCAGGCAGCATGGACCACCCAATCACACGGGGGCAAATAAGGTTCTCATACCTCCAGGACACTAACACCCCAGACCACAGCTCCTCTGCAATCCCCACACTGGTTTCCCCAATGTGACATGGAGACACTGTCTTGTCAATGCTTCTTAGATCATTTAAGAATAGCTACTCTGTCCACTTGACTACAGCTCCACTCTATCAGCTGATGTATTTTCATTCTTAAAAAACACTGAGGTGAATGGTACAAAAGCCTTTTCACTTCTGACAGAGAAAGGGAGCAGAAGCCCCAAGGGCTCACAAGCTAGGGTCTGAACATTCAATATGCACAAGTCTTTGGTGACAGTGGCATACTTTACTCTTTTTTTTTTTTAATGTTTACTTATTTCTTTATTGGATATTTTCTTTATTTACATTTCAAATGTTATCCCCTTTCCCGGTTTCTCCCACTCCCAGAAACCCCCTATCCCATCCTCCTCTGCCTGCTTCTATAAGGGTGTTCCTTCACCCACCCACCCACCCACCCATACCCACCTCCCCGCCCTATCTGAGGCATCTATTGAGTCTTCATAGGACCAAGGATCTCTCCTCCCACTGATGCATGACAAGGCTATCTTCTGCTACATATGCAGCTGGAGCCATGTGCACTCCATGGTTGGTCATTTCGTCCCTGGGAGCTCTGGGGGATCTGGTTGGTTGATAATGCGGTTCTTCCTATGGGGTTGCAAACCCCTTCAGCTCCTTCAGTCCTTTCTCTAACTCCTCTATTGGGGATCCTGTGCTCAGTCCAATGGTTGGCTCCAAGCATCTTCCTCTGTATTTCTAAGGCTCTGGCAGGGCCTCTCAGGAGACAGCTATATCAGGCTCCTGTCAGCATCCACTTCTTGGCATCCACAATAGAGTCTGGGTTTGGTAACTGTATATGGGATGAGTCCCCAGGTGGGACAGTCGCTAGATGGCCTTTCCTTCAGTCTATGCTCTACACTTGATCTCCATATTTGCATGAGTGTTTTTTTTTTTCCTTCTAAGAAGGACCGAAGCACCCACACTTTGGTCTTCCTTCTTCTTGAGCTTTATGTGGTCTGTGAATTGTATCTTGGTTATTTGGAGCTTTTGGGCTAATATCCAGTGAGTGCATACCATGTGTGTTTTTTGTGATTGGGTTACCTCATTCAGGATGATATTTTCTAGTTCCATCCATTTGCTTAAGAATTTCATGAATTAATTGTTTTGAATAGCTGAGTAGTACTCCACTGTGTAGATGTACCACATTTTCTTTATCCATTCCTCTGTTGAAGGACATCTGGGTTCTTTCCAGCTTCTGGCTATTATAAAGAAGGCTGCTATGAACATAATGGAGCATGTGTCCTTATTGCATGTTGGAGCACTTTTGAGTATATGCCCAGGAGTAGTATAGCCAGGTCCTCAGGTAGTACTATGTCCAATTTTCTGAGAAGCCGCCAAACTGATTTCCAGAGTGGTTGTATCAGCTTACAATCCCATCAGAAATGAAGGAGTGTTCCTCTTTCTCCACATCCTCATCTGCATCTGCTGTCACCTGAGTTTTTGATCTTAGCCATTCTAACTGGTGTGAGGTGGAATCTCACAGTTGTTTTGATTCACATTTCCCCAATGACTAAGGATGTTGGACATTTCTTTAGATGCTTCTCAGCCATTCGATATTCCTCAGGTGAAAACTTTTGTGTAGCTCTGTACCCAATTTTTTAATAGGATTATTTGATTCTCAGGAGTCTAACTTCTTGAGTTCTTTGTATATATTGGACATTAGCCCTCTATCGTATGTAGGATTGGTAAAGATCTTTTCCCAATATGTTGGTTGTCATTTTGTCCTATTGACAGTGTCCTTTACCTTACAGAAACTTTGCAATTTTATGAGGTCCCATTTGTCAATTCTTGATCTTAGAGCATAAGCCATTGGTGTTTTGTTCAGGAAATTTTCCCTTGTGCCCATGTGTTCAGCTCTCTTCCCTAATTTCTCCTCTATAAGTTTCAGTGTATCTGGTTTTATGTGGAAGTCCTTGATCCACTTGAACTTGAGCTTTGTAAAACAAGATAAGAATGCGTCAATTTGCATTTTTCTACTTGCTGACCACCAGTTGAACCAGCACCATTTGTTAAAAATGCTGTCTTTTTTCCACTGGATGGTTTTAGCTCTTTCGTTAATTATGATGTGACCATATATATGTGGGTTCATTTCTGGGTCTTCAATTCTATGCCATTGATCTTCCTACCTGTCTTTGTACCAATACCATGTAGTTTTTATCACAATTGCTCTGTAATACAGCTTGAGATCAAGGATGGTGTTGAGAATAGTTTTTGCTATCCTGAGTTTTTTGTTATCTCAGATGAATTTGCAAATTTCTCTTTCTAATTCTATGAAGAATTCATTTGGATTTTGATGAGGATTGCATTGAATCTATAGACTGCTTTCAGCAATATGGCCATTTTTACTATATTAATCCTGCCAATCCATGAGCATGTGAGATCTTTCCATCTTCTGAGATATTCAATTTCTTTCTTCAGAGACTTGAAGTTCTCGTCATACAGATCTCTCACATGCTTAGTTAGAGTTACACCAAGGTATGTAATATTCTTGTGACTGTTGTAAATGGTGTCATTTCCATAATTTCTTTCTGTCTATTTATCCTTTGAGTAGAGGAAGACTATTAATTTGTTTGAGTTAATTTTATATCCAGCCACTTTGTTGAAGTTGTTTATCAGCTTTAGGAGTTCTCTGGTGCAATTTTTGGGGTCACAATCATATCATCTATGAACTGATATTTTGAGCGTCTTCCTTTCCAACTTGTACTCTTTTGATCTCCTTTTGTTGTCTAATTTCTCTGGCTAGGACTTCAAGTACTATATTCAATAGGTAGAGAGAGAGTAGGCAGCCTTGTCTAGTCCCTGATTTTACTGGGATTGCTTCAAGTTTCTCTCCATTGAGTTTGATGTTGGCTACTGATTTGCTGTATACTGCTTTTACTGTGTTTATGTAGAAGCCTTGAATTCCTGATCTTTCCAAGACATTTAACATGAAGGAAAGCTGAATTTTGTCAAATGCTTTTTCAGCATCTAATGAAATGATCACATGGGTTTTTTTTCTTTGATTTTGGTTATGTAGTGGAATACATTGATGTATTTCCATATATTAAACCATTCCTGCATCCCTGGGATGAAGCCTACTTGATCATAGTGAATGATCATTTTGATGTGTTCTTGGATTTGATGGCAAGAATTTTATTGAGTATTTTTGCATCAGTGTTTGTCTTAGTCAGGGTTTCTATTCCTGCACAAACATCATGACCAAGAAGCAAGTTGGGGAGGAAAGGGTTTATTTAGCTTACTTCCACATTGCTGTTGATCACCAGAGGAAGTCAGGACTGGAACTCAAGCAGGTCAGGAATCAGGAGCTGATGCAGAGGCCATGGAGGGATGTTCCTTACTGGCTTGCTTCCCCTGGCTTGCTCAGCCTCATGGAGGCTTGGGTCTCATGGAGGCACTTCCCCAACTGAAGCTCCCTTCTCTGTGATAACTCCAGCCTGTGTCAAGTTGACACACAAAACGAGCCAGTACAGTGTTCATAAGCAAGATTGGTATGAAGTTCTCTTTCTTTAGTCTTTGTGTGGTTTAGGTATAAGCATAATTGTGGCTTCACAGAATGAATTGGGTAGTGTTCCTTCTGTTTCTATTTTGTGGAATAATTTGAAGAGTATTGGTATTATTAGGTCTTCTTTAAAGGTCTGATAGAATTCTCCACTAAACCCATCTGGCCCTGGGCTTTTTTTGGTTGGGAGACTATTAATGACTGCTTCTTTTTCTTTAGGGGTTATGGGACTGTTTAGACGGTTTATCTGATCCTGATTTAACTTTGGTACCTGGGATGTGTCCAGAAAATTGTCCATTTCATCCAGATTTTACAATTTTGTTGAGTATAAACTTTTGTAGTAGCATCTGATGATTTTTTGAATGTCCATGGTTTGTGTTGTTATGTCTCCCTTTTCATTTCTGATTTTATTAATTTGGATACTGTCTCTGTGCCCTCTGGTTAGTCTGGCTAAGTATTTATCTATCTTGTTGATTTTCTCCAAGAACCAGCTCCCTGGTTGACTTTTTTTAAGATTTATTTTATTTATTTTATGTGTATGAGTACACTGTAGCTGTATAGATGGCCGCCCGCGAGCCATCATGTGTGTGGCTGCTGGGAACTCAGGACCTCTGCCAGCCCTGCTTGCTCTGCCCTGCTCGCTCCGGCATAATTTAATGTAGCTGTCTTCAGACGCACCAGAAGTGGGCGTCAGATCTCATACGAGTGGTTGTGAGCCACCATGTGGATGCTAGGATCCGAACTCAGGACCTTTGGAAGAGCAGTCAGTGCTCTTACCCACTGAGCCATCTCACCAGCCCTTGTTGACTCTTTGTATAGTTCTTTTTTATTCTATTTGGTTGATTTCAGCCTTGAGTTTGGTTATTTCCTGCAATCTACTCCTCTTGGGTGTATTTGCTTCTTTTTGTTCTAGAGCTTTCAGATATGCTGTCAAGCTGCTAGTGTAAACGCTCTTCAGTTTCTTTTTGGAGGCATTTAGAGCTATGAGTTTTCTTCTTAATACTGCTTTCATTTGTGTACCATAAGTTTTGGTATGATATGTTTTCATTTTCATTAAATTCTAAAAAGCCTTTAATTTCTTTCTGTATTTCTTCTTTGATCAACTTATCATTGAGTAGAGCATTGGTCAGCTTCCATGTGTATGTGTGCTTCCTGTTGTTTTTGTTGGTATTTAAGACCAGCCTTAGTCCATGGTGATCTGATAGGGGGTGCATAGGGTTATTTCAGTCTTCTTGTATCTGTTGAGACCTATTTTGTGACCAATTATATGGTCAGTTTTGGAGAAGGTACCATGAGGTGCTGAGAAGAAGATATATTCTTTTGCTTTAGGATGAAATGTTCTATAAATATCTGTTAGCTCCATTTCATTTATAACTTCTGTTAGTTTCACTGTGCCTCTGTTTAGTTTCTGTTTCCATGATCTGTCCATTACTGAGAGTGGTTATTGAAATCTCCCACTATTATTGTGTGGGGTGTGATGTGTGTTTTGAGCTTTAGTAAAGTTTCTTTTATGAATGTTGGTGCTCCTGCATTTGGAGCATAGATGTTCAGAATTGAGAGTTCATCATGGTAGATTTTTCCTTTGACCAGTATGAAGTGTCTTTCCTTATCCTTTTTGATAACTTTTGATTGAAAGTTGGTTTTATTCAATATTAGAATGCCCACTCCAGCTTGTTTCCTGGGACCATTTGCTTGGAAAACTGTTTTCCAACCTTTTACTCTGAGGTAGTATCTGCTTTTGTCACTGAAGTTCATTTTCTGTATGCAGCAAAATGCTGGGTCCTGTTTACGTATCCAGTCTGTTAGACAATGTCTTTTTATTGGGGAATTGAGTTCATTGATGTTAAGAGGTATTAAGAAAAAGTGATTATTACTTCCTGTTATTTTAGTTGTTAGAGGTGGAATTATGTTTATGTGGCTATATTCTTTTGGGTTTGTTGAAAGATTACTTTCTTGTTTTTTCTAGGGTGTAGTTTCCCTCCTCATGTTGGTGTTTTCCATCTATTAACCTTTGTAGGGCTGGATTTGTGGAAAGATATTGTGTAAATTTGGTTTTGTCATTGAATATCTTGGTCTCTCTGTCTATGGTAATTGAGAGTTTTGCTGGGTATAGTAGCCTGGGCTGGTATTTGTGTTCTCTTAGGGTCTCTGTGACATCTGCCCATCTTCTAGCTTACATAGTCTCTGGTGAGAAGCCTGGTGTAATTCTGATAGGCCTGCCTCTATATGTTACTTGACCTTTTCTCCTTACTGTTTTCAATACTCTTTCTTTGTTTGGTGTATTTGGTGTTTAAATTATTATGTGACAGGAGGAATTTCTTTTCTTGTCTAGTCTATTTGGAGTTCTGTAGGGTTCTTGTATGTTCATGTGCATCTCGTTCTTTAGGTTAGAGAAGTTTTCATCTATAATTTTGTTGAAGATATTTACTGGCCCTTTGTCAGGCACTGTGTTTGCTGCCGTGACCACACTGAATAACTATGCATGACCTGCCAGAGGTCCAGTACTCTGGGCAGTGGATGCTGGTGTCTGTCTGTGCATCCCACTCTGCTGGGTGGGTGTCTGTATCCCAATCCTTGGAGAGTTGGGGGGGGGGGGACAGCTGCACGGAAGGGGGGGTTCTTGGGCCTCATGGAGGCCAAGGACACAGATAGCCCTTGGGTATCCCAGGCTACTCTGGACATGGCAGAGGATCTGAGAACATACTGGGGGCCCCAGAGCAGCTCAGTATGCTCTGGAGATGAAGGGAAAGAAGGGGCAGGGAAAGGAAGTGGCTGCCTAGTGGTTCTGGCAAGAGCAGGCACAAATGGTTGCATGGGAGTTCTCAGTCCATTCTTGGCAGCTGCAAACACTGGGCCAAGACAGAGCATCTAGTTGAAAGGAGGCAATGCATGGTCATAAGGTGTTTTATTGTAAAAAGGAGAAAGAAAAGATTGTAAAGTAGAGGCCAGCCATGGCCATGTGGAGAGAGGGAAGGGAGGAGAAAGTAAAGATAAGAAGAGTAGGAGGCTAAGAGGGAAGAGAAACAGAGAGAAAGAGAGAGAGGGGAGGGGTAAACAGCCCCTTATATTGTGGGCTAGGCTACCTGTCTGTAGGGCAGGGCATACCTGACTGTGGTCAGATGACTGTGGGGTTGGAATCCAGCCAGAATACTGGGAACTTGGGGCATTGTCTATGTGATAGATAGCACAGGCTAATGGAGTTGGAGGATACATGGAGTCATCTATCTGTGTCTGGGAGTGTGTCTCCACTGTTCCATCCCTTGTGGAATCTTTCACTGGGTCTCTGGAAGTTGGGAATCTTCACTCTCTTCTACACCTATTATCCTTAGGTTGGTCTTCTCATTGTATCCTGGATTTCCTGGATGTTTTGAGTTAGGATCTTTTTGCTTTTTGCATTTTCTTTTACTGCTGTGTCACTGTTTTCTATTGTATCTTCTGCACCTAAGATAATCTCTTCTACCTCTTGTATTCTGTTGGTGATGCTTGCATCTATGACTCCTGATCTCTTTCCTAGGTTTTCTAACTCCAGGGTTGTCTCTCTTTGTAACTTCTTTATTGTTTCTATTTTCATTTTTAGATCTTGAATTGTTCTTTTTTTTTTTCATTTCCTTTGCCTATTTAATTGTGTTTTCCTGTAATTCTTTAAGGAATTTTTGTGTTTCCTCTTTAAGGGCTTCTAGCTGTTTACCTGTGTTCTCCTGTATTTCTTTTCTTTTGTTTTAAATCATATCTTTATTACTTAATTTACTTTTTACACTCCACAACCCACAGCTCATCCCTACCCCTCTATCTCCATATGGATGTCCCCACTCCCCTACCCCACCTGACCTCTAAACTCCCTGGAGTCTCCAATCTCTTGAGGATTAGGTACATTATCTCTGAATGAACACAGATCCAGCAGTCATCTACTGTATGTGTGCTCAGAGCCTCATATCAACTGGTGTATGCTGCCTGTTTGGTGATCCAGTGTTTGAGAGATCTCTGGGGTCCAGATTAATTGAGACTGCTGGTCCTCCTAGAAGATCTCCCTTCTCCTCAGCTTCTTTCAGCCTTCCCTAATTCAGCAACAGGGATCAGCTGCCTCTGTCTATTGGTTGGGTGCAGATATCTGCATCTGACTCTTTCAGCTGCTTGTTGGGTCTTCTGGAGTGCAGTCATTATAGGTCCCTTTTTATGAGCACTCCATAGCCTCAGTAATAGTGTCAGGCCTTGGGACCTCCCCTTGAGCTGGATCCTACTTTGGACCTGTTCCTCAGGTTCTTCTCCATTTCTGACCCTGTAATTCTTTCAGACGGGAACAATTATGGGTCAGAGTTGTGACTGTGGGATTGCAACCCCATCTCTCACTTGATGTCCTGTGTTCCTGCTGGAGGTGGGCTCTATAAGTTCCCTCTCCCTACTGTCAGGCTTTTCATCTACGGTCCCTCCCTTTGATTCCCAAGAACCTCTCACCTTCCAGGTCTCTGGTGCATTCTGGAGGGTTCCCCCCCAAAAAAAAAATCAAAAAAATGGGGTATAGAACTAAACTGAGAAGGAATTTCAAATGACTGAAAAGCACCTAAAGAAATGTTCAAAGTCCTAAGTGATCAGAGAAATGCAAATCAAAACGATCCTGAGATTCCACCTTATACCAATCAGAATGGCTAAGATCAAAACCTCAAGTAACAAAACATGTTGGAGAGGATGTGGAGAAAGAGGAATACTCCTCCAGTGCTGGTAGGATTGTAAACTGGTAAAACCACTATGGAAATCAATCTGGAGGTTCCTCAGAAAATTGGAAATAGATCTACCTGAAGACCCACTCTTGGGAATATACCCAAAAGATGCCCCACCATGCCACAGGGGCATGTGTTCCATTATATTCATAGTGGCTTTATTTACGATAGCCAGAAGCTGGAAACAACCTAGATGTTCCACAACAGAAGAATGGATAGGGTTCATTTACACAATGGAATACTACTCAGCTATTAAGAACAAGGACATCCTGAGTTTTGCAGGCAAATGGATGGAACTAGAAAATATCATCCTAAGTGAGGTAACTCAGATCCAAAAGGACATGTATGGTATGTACTCACTAATAAGTGGATATTAGCAAAAAAAA